>JAVJIF010000932.1:0-166866 GCA_038442645.1 Agave tequilana
TTGAAGAGATATGTATGTATAGTTTTCTTTCTTTCTAATTCTAGTTTAGATCTCCATCTCTCTCCAATTTCTTTCACCATCTCATTGTAAATATCACTTCTAATTTTTCATCTTCTTTCTTTCTAACTGTAAATAAATTGATAAAAACTTTTAGAGATAACTTATTGACAAAGCTTCCATCGCTAGTCCCTCCCTGAGGATCACGACCCGCATAGCCATTACTACCCACGAATTCGAATTTAGCACCTTGCACAACTTGTTCTAAATCTAATATTCTTTATTTTCCGTGCAGGTAAATCTCAATCAAATTTTTGGCGCCGTTGCCGGGGAGGGACGTAAGTTTTTCTCTAAAATAAATTTTTTTAACTAATTCTTTTATTCTTTCTGTTTGCAGGTTTGGAGAACAGGAAAACTGACAGCAGAAGTGGACATATAGCAACTCTGTGCCTCTGCCCTCGAAGGCAGAGCACAAGAGCCTACTTCAGAGCCGCGGAAACGCGACAATTGTCGCGAAACCGCGGCCTGAGTAGTTCCCTACTGATCCATCTTTTTGTAGGTTGCTGCAAATTGCAATATCTGTTTACTGCTCTGTTAAACTTTGTTCTGTGATAACCCTGCTTACTGCTAATTAATTAACAGTAAAATACTTATTGTTAAGATAAAAATTGATTAGACGTTTGCATATTAGGCACGTGTCTTTTCAATTCCTTTATTTTTACTGTTGAAGAGTGCTGGAGCAAGGTACGTTCGCATTGCATGTAGAATAGGACTCATCTCTTGGTTGATGCTTTGAGTGAATCTTATTTACATATTTTGTATACTTGCACAAATTTATTTTAAGGGCATAACCCATTAACAAGATAAGGTGGGGATTTCATCACCCTTCCTTAGCCCAAAATCATATCCCAAGCACTCACTAACCCAAGCCTAACTTAAAATTAGTAGACGTTGGCCCTAGGGACATCTCGGACTCAATTAGGAGATTATCCTAAGGGGGAACAGTGCTGGAAGTTGACTCTTGCCAAATCAGTGTCTAGAAGGGGATTGAGGGCCGAAAGCCCGAAGATTGGTGGTTATTTAATTAAGGAACGTCTTTGACGGAAAACCTCCCACCACTCTTGCCCTGACCTGGCTGATTAACTTGTGGTCAAAGTCTGCACCCTACCTCCTGTGGACAGTCTAACCAGTTAGGAGTCGTCTAGGTCATAGGTCTACCCTAACTTAGGTGAATTTTTGTTTTGTTTGTTTTTTTGTTTTCTTTTTCTTTGTTGTGTTGGTGTGATATGGCATATAATAATAATTTTTCCAATTTTAATCCATATTACACACCTAACTATTTTTCGGATATTACCAACCCGGCATATCACAACTTTGACCAACCTAGTGTGCCGGAATGGTCTTATCCGAATGACTATAACCCATACCCCCCATCTTATGACCATAACTTCCATAACAATTTCAACTCTTCACAGAGTTTATGGGGTTTCGATTCCCCCGAGTCCAATTTTCAACCGACTTGTCTCCGTCTCCACCTTGTCCACAATATTCCCAGATTCATACTCAGATCCACCCAGTCAGAATAGACTACCATCTATCCAGGAAATGATGAGTATGCATGAGTCCAAGCAACAATTACCATTAATCGCAGACATGATTATGCGTGAGTCCACCGACTCACAACTTCATCACGATTACACTTCATCCTTTCAAGTCCAATCACAACATGATGCACCTATCAACTATGAAAGGATGCTTGCAGCCATGACTCAGGCTAGATTAGCCCGTGATTATGATATAGATTTGATGGTTCAATCTTTACGTTCTCACCGTTCGGCCATTTCTGATATGGTTAACCATTCTGTTAGAGCCGATGAGCCACGTTGCTTTGGACAACAAGATTCTAATTCAGTACCACCATGTGAACTTGCTGAAACTCCAATTTTTGATAGTTTGGCAAGTTATTCCTTTTCTAAAATAGAACTTGAGCATGAATATGATCATGATCCCAACTTGATGATTCAATTTTACTTCCTGATTCAATAATGACTCCGTATCTCCACCTGATTTTACTTTTCCCGAGTCAACATTGGATCCTGTTCCAATTCATCATGAAATTAAATCACCCATTTCTGATGATCATATTGAACTTGACCAATTTTGCAATTTTGAAAGTCCCATGGATAAATTGGCAAGTTCTCATTTTTATGATATTGAGCTGAATGAGATATGTGACCTAGATTCTCAAATCTGTGATCAAGTTCAAATTCTCGAATAATTGTTGACTCCTGTTTTGTTACCCGACTTAGGTAATATTTTAGAGTCAGTTTTGTTCCCACACCTATCATTCCTGAACTTGAATCACCAATATTGAGTCACATTCCATTATGGGAAGAATATTGTGGACTTGAGCTTCAACTTATTGATTTGGACCCACTTCCTGAACCTAACCCGACTCCTGAACCATTACTTGATTTAAGTTTCTTTCCTGAGTCGGTATTCGTTCCCGTACTTTCCACGTCCAAGTCAATATTTCATCT
This sequence comes from Agave tequilana, assembly GCA_038442645.1. Lineage (NCBI taxonomy): Eukaryota > Viridiplantae > Streptophyta > Magnoliopsida > Asparagales > Asparagaceae > Agave > Agave tequilana. Next base: position 2,538 of record JAVJIF010000932.1, read on the forward strand.
TTTCATACTCCATTTTGGGACAAGGAGGTTGACACAATTGACTCTGAAATTTATTATGAAATTTGAAAATTTGATGGGGTGGAAATTTTAAAAAATAATTATACATACATTTTAGTGGGTTATACAAGGGAAAATTTTGGTGGGTTCCTCTGTGAACTACTATATTATCTTGATTGGGTAGCAACGCTTGGCCCAATCAGACCACCACCGGAACCACCCCCTAAGGTAATTTTCTGCCTTCCCTTCTTCTTTTTCATGCATATATGCATCATTCATACATTGAGGACAATGCATGAGATAAGTGGGGGGTAAGCTTTACTAACATACTAACATAACAAAATTTGCTAATATAAAAAAATGTTATAAAAAGGATAATATTTTGACTTATCTTTTGAAAGAAATCTAAGTTAGTTTTAAGGATTAGGAAATCATGATTAGGATTTCTAAAAACTTGGTCAAAATAAATAAATTGTTTAAATTTTAGGTATAGGAGGAGAAATTGAATAATTAATTAGTCTTGATTTTTACCTTAATGAAATGTGCATACCTAATGCATATCTAGGATTCTAAGACGAAGACCTTTGTGCCTCATATAAAAAAAAAAACACTAATTAAGCTGGATACATGTGCCTCAAGAAGCATAAGTATTCATGCCTAAAGGTGAATAAATAAAATAAAGTCCTTAGTTTTGGGGCCTAGTTCACTCAAATTTGAGTCCGCGGGGTGTTTTCTCACCTGGTGCCCTAAAGCGAACCGGTTTGGGAGTCATCGACTTTAAGTTCGTTACATGGGTGGATTAGAAAGCCTAATGAAATTAAGGAAAAATTACTTATATATGTACTAACACATCTAATAGTCAATTAGTTAGGTATGAGGGCCTCAAGAAGCCTTGATACTTACACGAAAGAAAATTAGATGAGTTATACATATCAAAAAAAAAGTATATATAAATAAATAAATAATAAAGAGGCATGAGAGTCCAAGTTAAGGAATTCCTAGTATAAATTCATAAGGATGCATATGATTTTTGGTAACGAAAAAGACTATATTAGAAATTCAATTTTAAATCTTACCTAAAATGGAAAACAATTTACTGTATAAAGACTAAAGTTTAAAGAATGAATAAAAATGATAATCCTAAAACTTATAGACTACTTAGTCTTTTCAAAAGTATTTCAAATATTTTCCTTTTTATGGATTTTGTGGGTGTAATCCGCTGAAAACCCTCACGAGACAACACTCGTCCTTTAGGGTAACCTAGGGGTTTAAACGGCTTGTTACATGCTAAGTGCAACCGTGATTCCTACGAAAGTGAGTTAGGTTAGATTAATTTTTTCTTTCTTTTTCTCTTTGATTTTTACTCGAGGACGAGCAAAAAGATAAGTGTGAGGGTGTGATTGGTAGTGAAAAGTGCATTTTTATACATACATTTACCATCACATTTTCATATTTATTAATATAATTCTGCACATTTACTAATATTTTATGATTTATTGTGTGCAGGTCTTGAGAAATAAAAATAAAGAAATAAAGCCTCAAAGAAGCCCAAAAGCCCATGTTTAAAGCCCAAGTGCAAATATTAATTATCAAAATTGTAAATACACAAGGGCCAAAGTTGCAAATACAAAGAAGAGGGAAGGATAGACTTCTATTCAACCCTAAACACTTTCAGGATGAAATAAAAGCCAAAGAAGGATAGCAAATTTGTGGATAAAAGATTTGGGATCTAGGTAACTTGCTTCCCAAGTTATATCTAAATCCCAAAATAAAGAGCTAGGATCAAACTTCCAGAAGCAAACGCCCAGATGGACGGACAAGGAGAGACCACGCGCCAAAGCGCGTGGCCAGCCGCCACAGCATGGCCGTGGAAACGCGGCCCAAGCCGCGTTTCCGCGGCAATTCAGTCATATCCAGGGAACCGCCTTCGTGGACGACTTCGACTGGGACTCTACCTCCTTCTGCTCCTATAAATACCCCCTGCAGTGCAACCGAGAAGAGCGTCCAGAACCAGAGGGCCAAATCTAGGGTTTTAGGCTTTCTTCTTTCTTGTAGTTTAAGTTTTCTTTACTTTTTGTAATTTTTATGTAACTAAGAGTGGAGGAAGCTTTCATGGAGGAAGGAGTCCATGCTTGTACTGAGGTGACAGCGATGTAAGCCTACTTTTCTTCCATTGTTAATGAAATCCACTTGAGGTTTGTTTTTTTTATTTTATGTTCTTTTATTCTTGTTTAATCATGTGTTCTTTTATTCTTGTTTTCTTCTGTTTTCTCTCTAATGTCTTGTGAACCATGAGACCCAATTGCGTTGAGACTGCCTAGCCGAAGAAGAGCCCTTGATGGCCTATGGAGATGAACAAACCTTCGTTAGTTTGTCTTTTATTTTCGTAGTGTAGATTAGGAAGGTGGACGATCCTATACGCCATACTTGTATGTCTTCCAAGACAAGGTAAGTCATCGCACGGATCAAAGGTAAGCAGATTGAAGAGGTATGTATGTATAGTTTTCTTTCTTTCTAATTCTAGTTTAGATCTCCATCTCTCTCCAATTTCTTTCACCATCTCATTGTAAATATCACTTCTAATTTTTCATCTTCTTTCTTTCTAACTGTAAATAAATTGATAAAAACTTTAGAGATAACTTATTGACAAAGCTTCCATCGCTAGTCCCTCCCTGAGGATCACGACCCGCATAGCCATTGCTACCGCGGATTCGAATTGAGCACCTTGCACAACTTGTTCTAAATCTAATATTCTTTATTTTTGCGTGCAAGTAAATCTCAATCAAAGTGCATTCCGGGACGTCGGTCGACGAGCCTGGTGGTGGAAACTCCAAAGAATATCGCCTTTCTCATAGGGTCCGTCATCTTCTTCCAGAATCAAATCCCCTTGAGAGTGCTCTTGCATCCGGCGAAAGATGTCTTCATCTGTAACTCCACAATGAGCCGCTTCAGGAGTACCTTCCAAGTCGGGGAACAAATAATTTCCCCAGCTCTTCAAACTGCATGAAGCTCCCTTACTGCTCCCATGCATGCTGGAACAAATGTACAAGTGACACATCAATTCCTAGTAGGTCTCAAGCAAAGCGGGCTCCTGCTTCTCCAGAAGTGCCAATTCCGTCTCGCACGGGAAATATTCTTCATATGGGAGAGACCCCAAAGGCAGAGCAGAGACTTCCCACATCTCGTGCAGAGCCATACCAAATTCGTCAACAGGGGTGAAGAAGGTCCCTGTAGCCCGGCAGTATAACTCAAAAATGGCGTAGAAGTTCGCTACGCTCATCTAAATGCTATAACAGGTCGCCCTGACGGCCTCATAAAGTCCAAGCCTCTCCAGATCTTCCTCAAAATGAGTAAGGACATATAGAGTCAAGTCCCTCCACCATGCCTTGGGAGGGTGAATCCACCCTGGAGTCCTGAAATCAGTGGCTGGATAATTGCCACAAACTTTAAAGAACTGATTTCCAAAGGTCTGAGCCACCGCGGGGTTTTCTCCCACTGGGATGTCAGGAAGTACATTCCCAGGGTGGAGACCCAATATGTAGCGAGGAGGACCCGCCCTTGTGTAACCAGGAGACGGAATTATCAACTTCCCTACATGAATGGAGTCAGTAGTCCGAGTTATTTGCCACTACATTTTTCGAGCCCTCGTCACGCATTGAAAGAAGGACAAGGAAAATACCGCTTGCTTTATGGGAGATAGTACTTCTCACCATCTAATTTAAAATCCACTGCCCCTCTCCGGCTAGCAGCTGGTGATCATTGTCGGGTGCTGCATCTCTGAACATGAAGCTGGGCTTCCGATAGATTCTTCGGTCAGAATCTTCAAGGGGAGAAGTAGTTAAGATGCTCCTCATGGTGCGCTGATCCCTAGTATGAATAAGTGCATCCCGAGCAGGAGAGCTTCGCTTGCTGAATAGTGAAGCTTGCCCTTGAAACTGCAGGCTGACGTTGCCATCTAGCCCCCTGGCTGTGCCAAAGAGACTGTTCAGAGGACCAGGAGTATAGTGCACTGCAAAAATAAGGAGAAACTATGATTAGTTCATCAGCCAAACGAGAGTTAAAACAAGAATGTAATTTTCGTTAAGGCATAGCTTCGCTCTCCGAGCGAAGCTAGCCTAACAATAGCTTCACCCAAAAGTTTAGCTTCGCAGCTGCAGCTTAACTCCGCACTCCACACGAAGGTAAGAGGTAGGAAAATATCCAAGTGTTAGCTTCGCTTTGGAAGCTTGATCTCGAACAACAGAACGCGATGAAGCCCCAGGGGCTAACTTCGTCAGAAGGGTACTGCTGCCTAAAATTTATTTTAAGGGCACTAAGGTCCTTTCAGTTACACTCCAAAGCTTAGCTTCATAGCCTATCATTCAATAGGATGTGAACTGCCTAAGGATAGCTTCGCATAGAAGCTTGGAGAAGAAACCCTTCGGTTCTTAAAATTCCCAATCAAGAAATTAAGGGAGATTCAGGGAATTGAACTCCCTAATATCACCAGATCATGATTGATCGCTCTGGATTCATCGGAAGATAGCCAGAAATTGGCTTTAAAAGAGAGATGCAATTCTCTGATCAAAAGGGAAAGATTCCTACCGGCGATAGGTCGTTCGATGACCGAAGGAGGAGAGGGTCCCTCCGTCATAGAGATTGCTACCTCTTTTCCTGCTCGTCTGGGAGCCATTGGAGAACTAAAGAAGCTCTTTAAATTCCCAACGAAGGAGGAAGAAGATGAAAAGAGTCAGGAGTGCTCTGAAAATTCAAAGAGAAGTGGTGCTTTCTCTTCCAGCCCGATCAGGCTTTTATAGGCTAATGATTGCCTAAGACTTCGCCTCCTCGAAAGGAGCGCAGGTAGTCATTTCAAATTAATTTGAAACGGCTTCTAAGCGCCTTCCCGAGAAGCGCTGCTTCAGCCCGCTAAGGGCTAACTCCGCCGTGAGTCCAGTGTTGACTTAGCGCGACACTTGAATAACTTCGCTGAGAAACATGCCTTAGCTCCGCTAAAAGCACATCTCTAGCTTCGCGGAAATTCCGTGCTACCTTCGCAAGAAACTGGCTCCTGACTTATTTGAAAATTTGTCTTCAGCTTCGCCGGAAGCTTAGCTCGGCTTAGAGTTTTCATTTCCTCCTAGGGAAAAGACTTGCAAAGCAGATAAACAGCGCAAAATAAACTTTTATTGATTCAAAAGAGAAGATACATTGGCGCTACATCAAGGTCTTTCGTATAACCGAATCATTTCTCCAAAGGCATACAAGTTATCCTATCTACTTCCAAGGTGATAAGCTAAACCAACTGGATACGAAAGCCTTCCTCCTGCACAAGGCCGTAATCCTTCGCATAATAGCAGATTTTACCATCAAGGAGCTGGATCGTCTTTGATAAAAATTGGCAAAGGACCGATTGCCACCGGAAAGCTAGATCTTCTTTGATGAAAATTAGCAAAAGAAGGATCCGAGACCTTACATGTGACGTCCGCTTTCCCGAAGTGGATCATCTCGGATAAGCGACTATCAGCCCCTTCTCGAAGTGGATCATCTCGGATAAGCGACTGCCAACCTCTTCTAGGAGCACCCATCAGCTGCCCCAGTTTGTTCCTCCTGCTTAGCATTAAAGTTTCAATCAGAAGATCAAGAGGCAAGTCTCTGGTCTCTTTCATTAAGGTGAAAGACTGGCGGGCACAGTTCACTACAATACAAGCTGGAAACAGGTTAGCAGTAAATCAAAGAAAAATGCAAGCATGATACGCTAAGTTAAGTTCTTTGGACGAAGCAATTTATATCCGATCCAGTTGCGCTTTAAGGATCGATTTCAGTTAAAAAAGTAAAAGATAGCCTCGCTTGCCCAGCGATGATGGGCTAGCTCAGCATAAGCCAAGTCCTAGCCTCGCCTATATGGCTAAGCCAGACTGATCAAGAGGGACGCAGTCTTGACCCCACCTATATGGCAAGACTGGTTCAATCTTGAAGAGACTAAGTCCCAACTCTTGCCTATGTGGCGAACTTAACAGGAAAGCATGCAATGATCTTTCTTTGATCAAGTGAAAATGATAGCTTCGCCGGGAAGCTACGAAATAGGGTTGAAGCCCTTCTCTGCAAATCAGTCAGATACAAAATGAAGGACAAGGGAAATCAATCCCCGAGGCAGCTTATAAAGCTAAATTAAGGGAGATAAACTCCCTAAAGTCATTTGTCCATTGGTAAAGTCTCTGGATGACTGAGACTCACCAGTTCAGAGATCTGAGTATCCTTCTCTGAACAGCCAAGAGATGTCATGAATAGATTGCTTCTCTGTAGAGGACTTCAAGTGTCCTATTTATAGGCCTCATGGCCTGATCGCACCGCTGCTGCTTCAAGTTTAGAAGCGTGAGCGAATTTAAGGCATTTACTGAGCCTTGAGAAAGGGAATAGTCTCCCTCGGAAATGCACGCAGAAGGAATGATCTCCCTCGTTAATGCAAGAAAAGTTATTTCAACTTCGAGAAAGGAGCAATCATTCTCAAAACTAGCCAAAAGGCAGTTGACCTCGAGAAAGAAATGACGTTCCAAGACCGATTTGAAGCGAATCTACTTCGGGAGGCTCGAACGCGGAGCAATCCAGACGCGGAGCTACTCAGACGCGAAATTATCCAGAATCACGAATCTACACGATTCCTTGGCGAACTTATTCCAATCCAAAAGCAAAGTGAAGCTGAACTCAACCACCATGGCGACCTTTGTACTTCACATACCATCAATCAAAGCAATTCAAAGAATTTCGAAGCCTGAACCATTCCATTGCAGACTTTTGAAAACTTTGAATGGGGTCTTGTTGACACTCTAAAAAAGACAAGATTCCTGACTGGCCTGAACAATGTCTAAACTTGTTGACATTTACAAAAGACATGTGACAGACAAGCTGACGACTAGTTTTTTTTATCCATCTCCGAGGGACAAATCAGCAACTTGGACTCTACTGATCCAGTGAAGCAGACAGTGAGCCCAGATTGTCTTTGGATAGACCTAAGCAGGTCTAAGATGCTAAGTTGGCTCAATACTTAGCATCACATGAGCCCAAGGGATAGCTTCGCCTGAGAGGCTAAGATTGCCCAACTTCGCCTTGAAGCCGTTCAAAGCTCCATCAGGGAGCTAACTTACAGTTCGCCTGAAGCGCTCAGATAACTCCGCAGAGAGTTAGCTTCGCTCGAAGTCATACGCAACCGCGCAGAAGGATGGTAGCTTCGCCACAGATGTTTATCCAGCTCCGCTGAAGAGCTTTCTTCTAACTTCGCCAGATGCTCCTTCCAGCTCCACTGTGAGCTCAATGCGGCAGCTCCGCTGCGGGTCTGTTATGGTCAACCTTTGACCAATCAAATCTCCAGATGAGATCAAATCTTTAAGATTAAATCTAATCAAGATCAAATCTGAGATCAAATTTGGTAGCAGACCGTCATAATCACTTGACTCTCCTAAAACAAGTAAGAAGATCAGGGGAGATCTTTCAGTTATTTTGAAAGAATCAAAACAGATCGGGAGATCGACGCTACCTGCTATTTCTAGCTTCGCAGAAGCTGATTCTAGCCTCGCAGCCAGGCTACTTTCCAGATTTAAACAGATTGACTCAATCTGTTTTCAGATTTTCAAGGGACAATTATACCCCTGCTCTCCCTATAAATAACCCACCAGGGGTACACGGAGAGGGACGGCATGCAAGAGGCGCATAAACACACGCACAGAGAGAGAGGCGGCTAAACAGAGATCTATTATCTTACTTTCAAGAATTCAGAGAATTCAGAGAACTGCTTCTCTAATCAGGGTGCTGATACCCTAAGATCTTCCTCTCAAGGAATCTTCGAAACCAGGCGAGAAAGAATTTCCAAGTGGAGACAGTTTGAGAAGTAACAAGAGGGTTCTACCAACCTTCTGTTCTCCGATTCCCCGAACCAAGCGAGAAGGGAATCCATCGATCGCATCATCAAAGGGACAAAGTGGTCGCGCGCTGACCAGACTCCTATCGGCACACTTCTCCAGAATCTCAGAGGAGATCTACTTGTAATCTTTTTAGAATACTTGTAATTTAGCTCCTCGACCCCTTTTTTATAAGTTTCCCCTTTGCAAAATCAATGGAAAACAAAGGCTTGTAGATGCTATTAGATTCATATGGGTTATCAATCAAGAGTTAGATTATTAGTGGGCTAGTAGTTCGATCCCCATGAGAAAAACTAGCTAAACATCTAGGAATAAATCAAAGAAGAAATAATAAAGAGAAAGGAAGAAACTTTTCATAGATTGTCACACTCTATTACAAATAGCTCTTTCTTTTTCCTATGAATCACTTCCTGGTATAATCTTAGATCTAAAATAAAGAAGAAAATACAGAAAAAAAGTAAAATAAAAACGAAAGAAAATCCTACACTACACTAAAGAGAAGAAAATTCCTAGAATCTGCTCTCCTCTCCCGCAAAGCCTACTGAAGAGGTATTTATAAGTAAAATGGACTTCTAGAAGTTGAGACGACGTCACGCGTCAAAAATCAGGATCACTCTCCATGGTTTTGCCACGGAGACATGGCAAAAGCTGCTTTTTCATGGCAAGATCAGGGAGAGAGCCCCTGATCTTTGACCACATGTTCGTCTCGCTTCGAGATGCTTCTATATAAACTCTATTTTGTGTATTTTAGATCCGTATTTCTCCAGAAACAAATTAAATTCGGGATCCAATATATTCTTCTAGAAGAATCTTGATTAATTACTTGAAAATGGGTTTAATTAGGCTCTTATTCCAACTTTGCCCCCACCTTTTGCAATCTGCATATAATAGACCGAAAATGGGTTAATAGCAGTGTTTTATTTGAAAAACCGGGCATGGAAATGTGATATTAAGTGCAGAATTGATGACTAATCAAATATCCCATCTGCAGAGCTGCGTTGTCGAGGCTCTAAGAAGGAAAAATCCCTACAGTAGATGTAATACCCCATTCCCAGAATACGTACTTAGTTGCGTATTCAGATTTTCGATCGTATTTTTTCGATTTGTTTTCCTGTATTTATTCTGTATTATGAATTCCTTGTATGATTGTTTTGTCTTGGAATTGGATTCGTGGATTCGGAGTCAGCCCTAGTCTGAACCGAAGACCCGATTATAGTATATTATTCGATTTGGCCTTTCCGGTGATTAGATTTGACCGATTTCAGTTTCAAATATTATTTTCCATTATATAAATTTTCTATGATTTTCTGGATTTTTCTTGAATTAAAAGGAATTTCTTCAAAACCGGTGTCGGCCAGTGTCGCTGACCGATTCCTGGATTTTTATTTCACAAACGGTTTGGAATTTCTAAATGATTCTTTAGACTTTATTTCTTAGAATAATATTTTCTACTTACATTCTTTTTCTGAGGATTTTATGACTTTATGAAAATTCCATCGGAGTCGGTAGGTAACTGATTCCGGGATTTTTAGTTTTAAAACTATAAAGTATTTCTTCAAACGGATTTCACTATTGGTCTTTATATATTATTATTGATTTTTGGTAATTATTTCGAGTCGTTCCGAGATACTTGAATTTCGGACGATTTCGGTATTTTCCGAAATGATTTCCACATCTTTGACCTTACCCGGGTATCTGTCTATTCAATAGTTTCATTTGAGTTCAAGAGAAAATATCTTCTCCTTTATATTTCTTTTCTTTTCCTTTTCCTTTATTTCTTTTCTCCACAACCACAAGTTTTTCCATTTTTCAAAATTCTAATCTTTTCCAAAAATTCCAACTCCACACACTTCCTCACCTACTTCCTCATTAAATGCCCATCTTTTTCTCTCTCTCCCATGGCCGGCCAAGTGTGGCCAAAGGAGACACCTCACCTCCCCTTTTTGCAATAAAGCCCATCTCTTCTATCTAAATTACACCTCCTTCACAAAATCAAATCCCTATTTAAACTTCCCTTTACATTTCTACTTCCTTTTTTCACTCTCTTCACCATCTAACCTTCACCAAGAACCCTAATCTCCACCATCTTCTTCAACTCCACCACCACCAACTTCAAGGGCATCACCTAGGTCTTCACCTCCACCTCAACAACAACTCTTGGATTGGGATCGTCTCCTTCTTCGTCGATTTCATCACGGTGGATCAATTTGACGACCACAAACTTCCCGGACTCGTAGAGCTTCAATCAAGCCTTTCCAAGTGAGTATTCTTACTCACCAAGACTTGTTTCATTCCTAGTATACTTGTATCCTCCTATCTTGTGTTCATATGCCATAAAAATCACATTTTTAGACCATCAAACGCAACCAGCGAATTCTGTTCTGCGTTCTGTTTTTGACCAGTTTTAGTCGACTTGACCTAGAACCTAGTCGACTAGAGACCCTTAGATTGAAACGTAACCTTTTCTGTTACACAGTTTTAGTCGACTCATCTTATTTATTAGTCGACTATAGATCCCTATTAGTCGACTACACCTTGACCCTAGTCGACTAACCTTTTCTTGAAATCAGAAAACCCAACTCTCGGCTCCAGTCGACTTATCATAAATATTAGTCGACTTGAAACCCCTAGTCGACTATACTATTTTTACCCTAGTCGACTTACCTCTTCCTGAATCAAAACCCTAACTCTCTGTATCACAGATTTAGTCGACTTAAGTGTCTGTTAGTCGACTTGACCCTTCTATTAGTCGACTACCCCTCCTAACCTGGTCGACTAACATTTCCTGAATCAGAAACCCAACTCTCTGTTACACAGTTTTAGTCGACTAGACCCTACTGTTAGTCGACTAACCCTTCTATTAGTCGACTACTCCCTTGACCTTAGTCGACTAACCTTGGCTGTCTGTTACAGTTAATTACTATCTTAAATTTGGATCTTATGCTTCGGTTATATGTTTGTATATTGTACTTCATGACCTATTACTTGAAGTATATAACCTCTAGTTACTTCATATTTCTATGTTTATGTATTGCCATGCAACTGTTTGTTTCATTCTTATACTTGTATCTTGCCAGTGATATTCTTACTCCTTATCGTATACCATGCGTGGCAGACCCTTCGAGGTCGTTGAACTCTTCGTTGCTTCTATGTTTCCTCTTGCCTTGTCATAATTCAGACCTGTCAGTTACCCGTTTCCTTTTAACACATGTATATCACCTGACATGCCACTACTTTGCTAGACCCTATTGTTATGTCATGACTGACCCGGCCTATTATCAATCTATTGTTATGTTTTATTGCTTGTGATATATCACCACCTTGTCATGCTATCTTTTAAAACCAAGCATGATACACCTGACTTTGTAATTATTATGTTTACGGGAATCCTGTCTTGTTTTATGGAACTAAGTGCCACACCATACTCGGTGGGGGCCACCTCTAGAATCCACCCCCTCAGAACAAAGTGCCACATGGAACAAAGTGCCACACCTCACGGTGGGGGCCACCTCTTGAATCTGTGGGGGCCACCTCTTGAATCGGTAGGGCTATTACTGTTATGACTGTTTATTCCCGTAACCTGATAATCTTAATAAGCTACAACTTGTATGGGTATGGGAGGAAGTGATGGATGCCGGAATGATATCTTGCTTATAGTATGGGAATATGACATATTGGCGGTACTGTTAGTGGGACTTTGGGCCCACAGATTACTGTTAGGGGGACTTTGGGCCTCCAAAACTGGTCCCAGGTGTATGGGAACTACTATAAGAAGCTATATCAGTTCTCCATCAGCTTCCGATAACAACCCTCGACTTTCTTATATATGGATGTATGTGGGTTGGGATCGATACCGAGACACATACCTAGATATATGGGTTAGACGAGTTATAATAATAATTGATAACCGTTATGGATCTTACTATGATTCTTGATATTCCAGTTATGTTTCCAGTTGTGATACTTATTATGATTCCCGTTATTCCAGTTATGTCTCTGGTTATGATTCTTAGTATTCATGTTATGTATTCCTGTTTGACTTTCATCTGATTTGCAACTCTGATTCTATACGCTTGGATTTCTGTAGCATGAGATAAAGGTATATAGATGAGGGTTTCCTTGTTTGGATTATTCCTTCGATGTATTAGTCTCATGGGACCGTGACTTAAGCGTATACAATCAATCTTGCTTATAATCAGTTTTAACCTGGATTTCCTGTTTTATGATTCACTTGTTCATATCTGCCTTACTTGTGTTCTAACCTTTCTACTCTTGTCACTTAGCCATTTGGCTGTAGCCTGTTCATTGTTGGGAGGTCCTGACTCCCTTGGATTTGTATGTTCAGGTTGAAGCTTGGATCGAAGTGGAGCTGTCCACAGTAGATCGAGCTTTCTTTAGTGAGCAGGCAGACTAGCTCTACTTCCTTCGTGCCAGACTCCTCTTTTGACTCACGGGATCTTCATCCTACTCGTGAGCTTTTTGGTATCTTATTGTATATTTTACTTTTGGACTTGGTTGTGATAAAAGACATATGTAATATGTAATGTTTATCATACACTGTGATGACTTGTATATGTACCTTTTATGTTGGCATGTGTATGTATACCACGCTTTGTGTTGTACTCTGATCCCTTGCTTGTACTTTTATGCTTAGCGTATATACGTGGGGGCACTTTCTGACCTACGTATATACGTTGCAGTGACGTCCCCGTATCCGTGGAATCGGGGCGTTACAGGATGGTATCAGAGCTTAGGCTCTCCCACCTATAGTACAATCAAGCGGCAAATTCTAGTAATTTGCTAATGCCAACTACAATGTACAAGTTATCTAGTCCTTCTTGATTCATCTAATTCTTCTTGATTCCTTCCTTCATATCCTGAAATCCTTCCATTTTTCCAACTCCTTCCAGTTATCTTTAGCCATCTTAGTATGGAGAGGAGGTCGGGCCGCAATCACTCCGGGCAAGCATCAAATGGAGCAGCGGGAGAAAATGTGGATATACTGAGGGTTGTCCAGATGATGATGGAGAACCAGCAGCAGCAGACAGAACTTCTCCGACAAGAGTTAGCAGCACCAAAGGGACAGAGGCCGGGGAATATATCAGATTTCAGACGGCTGCAGCCAGCTATATTCACGGGTGAAGAGAAACCCTTGGATGCTGAGCAATGGTTGACCGACACATCAGACTTGTTGAATGCAGCTCGTGTCCCAGAGGAAAACCAAGTGGAGGTCGCCAAGATTCAATTGAAGGATATAGCCAGAACTTGGTGGCTAGCTGAGGAGGCAAGACTGGAGAAGCCTGTCACTTGGGACACATTCTCCAAGAGTTTTTATAGCAGATTCTTCCCTGTCACAGCTCAGAAAGACATGGAGGAGCAGTTCATCAGATTTCGGCAAGGGAATAAGTCCGTGGATGAGTATGCCGCGGAATTTCTCAGACTTAGCCGCTTTGCTCCGTACATGGTAACTGATGAGGAGAAGCGAGCAAGTAGATTCCAGCAGGGCTTGCAGATGGATATCCAAGTTTTCTTAATGCCCCAGCAGTTGAAGACTTATTCTGAAGTTCTCACCATAGCTCGAGAAGTGGAGCGTGGACTAGAGAAGAAGCAAGCAAACCAGATGAGGAACCAGGCCAAGAAGAGGCCTTTTGAGTTGATGGATGAGGAGGATGCAGATAGGGCAACCCATGGCCCGATGATGAAGAGACCATTCCAACCTCCTCTGTCTCAGATTGTATGCAACTTCTGCCACAGGCCCGGACATTATAAGAGAGATTGTCGGGTGGCCAATGGATTATGTTTGGCATGTGGGAAAGGGAGTCATACGCTCAGGGATTGCCAGTACAGAAAGTTTGGACATGCGGCACCAGTCAGACCAGCTCATCCAGCCCCAGCACTTCCAGCGCCGCCACTGAGGAGGAACCCTGAACCTGTTGATCGAAGAGTTCCATTTCCACCCCAACGGTATGATCATCAGCAGAGGGGAATGAGGGCTAGAGCAGATCAGGGTAGAGGCCAAGGTTACATCATGGCAGCAGAGACCTCAGGCGATACAGCAGAGTGTGAAGACCAGTATCCAGATCAGGAGCCTTAGGGATATCATGGTAACCACTACCCCAGATCTTGTATTTGAGTTGGTTATCATTCTGAATATTTTCTCTTATCATTCTTTCATTGTCCATCCTGATCCTTCCTGTATTCATCTTATTCCCTGTTTTGGTTTTATGAGCCCTTTATTCCAGCCTTTGTCCCCTTTGTGTTCATTTCACCCCTTAATGAAATTGCGAGGACGCAATTTTTGTAAGGTGGGTGGATTATAATACCCCGTTCCCGGAATACGTACTTAGTTGCGTATTCAGATTTTCGATCGTATTTTTTCGATTTGTTTTCCTATATTTATTCTGTATTATGAATTCCTTGTATGATTGTTTTGTCTTGGAATTGGATTCGTGGATTCGGAGTCAGCCCTAGTCTGAACCGAAGACCCGATTATAGTATATTATTCGATTTGGCCTTTCCGGTGATTAGATTTGACCGATTTCAGTTTCAAATATTATTTTCCATTATTATAAATTTTCTATGATTTTCTGGATTTTTCTTGAATTAAAAGGAATTTCTTCAAAACCGGTGTCGGCCAGTGTCGCTGACCGATTCCTGGATTTTTATTTCACAAACGGTTTGGAATTTCTAAATGATTCTTTAGACTTTATTTCTTAGAATAATATTTTCTACTTACATTCTTTTTCTGAGGATTTTATGACTTTATGAAAATTCCATCGGAGTCGGTAGGTAACTGATTCCGGGATTTTTAGTTTTAAAACTATAAAGTATTTCTTCAAACGGATTTCACTATTGGTCTTTATATATTATTATTGATTTTTGGTAATTATTTCGAGTCATTCCGAGATACTTGAATTTCGGACGATTTCGGTATTTTCCGAAATGATTTCCACATCTTTGACCTTAACCCGGGTATCTGTCTATTCAATAGTTTCATTTGAGTTCAAGAGAAAATATCTTCTCCTTTATATTTCTTTTCTTTTCCTTTTCCTTTATTTCTTTTCTCCACAACCACAAGTTTTTCCATTTTTCAAAATTCTAATCTTTTCCAAAAATTCCAACTCCACACACTTCCTCACCTACTTCCTCATTAAATGCCCATCTTTTTCTCTCTCTCCCATGGCCGGCCAAGTGTGGCCAAAGGAGACACCTCACCTCCCCTTTTTGCAATAAAGCCCATCTCTTCTATCTAAATTACACCTCCTTCACAAAATCAAATCCCTATTTAAACTTCCCTTTACATTTCTACTTCCTTTTTTCACTCTCTTCACCATCTAACCTTCACCAAGAACCCTAATCTCCACCATCTTCTTCAACTCCACCACCACCAACTTCAAGGGCATCACCTAGGTCTTCACCTCCACCTCAACAACAACTCTTGGATTGGGATCGTCTCCTTCTTCGTCGATTTCATCACGGTGGATCAATTTGACGACCACAAACTTCCCGGACTCGTAGAGCTTCAATCAAGCCTTTCCAAGTGAGTATTCTTACTCACCAAGACTTGTTTCATTCCTAGTATACTTGTATCCTCCTATCTTGTGTTCATATGCCATAAAAATCACATTTTTAGACCATCAAACGCAACCAGCGAATTCTGTTCTGCGTTCTGTTTTTGACCAGTTTTAGTCGACTTGACCTAGAACCTAGTCGACTAGAGACCCTTAGATTGAAACGTAACCTTTTCTGTTACACAGTTTTAGTCGACTCATCTTATTTATTAGTCGACTATAGATCCCTATTAGTCGACTACACCTTGACCCTAGTCGACTAACCTTTTCTTGAAATCAGAAAACCCAACTCTCGGCTCCAGTCGACTTATCATAAATATTAGTCGACTTGAGACCCCTAGTCGACTATACTATTTTACCCTAGTCGACTTACCTCTTCCTGAATCAAAACCCTAACTCTCTGTATCACAGATTTAGTCGACTTAAGTGTCTGTTAGTCGACTTGACCCTTCTATTAGTCGACTACCCCTCCTAACCTGGTCGACTAACATTTCCTGAATCAGAAACCCAACTCTCTGTTACACAGTTTTAGTCGACTAGACCCTACTGTTAGTCGACTAACCCTTTTATTAGTCGACTACTCCCTTGACCTTAGTCGACTAACCTTGGCTGTCTGTTACAGTTAATTACTATCTTAAATTTGGATCTTATGCTTCGGTTATATGTTTGTATATTGTACTTCATGACCTATTACTTGAAGTATATAACCTCTAGTTACTTCATATTTCTATGTTTATGTATTGCCATGCAACTGTTTGTTTCATTCTTATACTTGTATCTTGCCAGTGATATTCTTACTCCTTATCGTATACCATGCGTGGCAGACCCTTCGAGGTCGTTGAACTCTTCGTTGCTTCTATGTTTCCTCTTGCCTTGTCATAATTCAGACCTGTCAGTTACCCGTTTCCTTTTAACACATGTATATCACCTGACATGCCACTACTTTGCTAGACCCTATTGTTATGTCATGACTGACCCGGCCTATTATCAATCTATTGTTATGTTTTATTGCTTGTGATATATCACCACCTTGTCATGCTATCTTTTAAAACCAAGCATGATACACCTGACTTTGTAATTATTATGTTTACGGGAATCCTGTCTTGTTTTATGGAACTAAGTGCCACACCATACTCGGTGGGGGCCACCTCTAGAATCCACCCCCTCAGAACAAAGTGCCACATGGAACAAAGTGCCACACCTCACGGTGGGGGCCACCTCTTGAATCTGTGGGGGCCACCTCTTGAATCGGTAGGGCTATTACTGTTATGACTGTTTATTCCCGTAACCTGATAATCTTAATAAGCTACAACTTGTATGGGTATGGGAGGAAGTGATGGATGCCGGAATGATATCTTGCTTATAGTATGGGAATATGACATATTGGCGGTACTGTTAGTGGGACTTTGGGCCCACAGATTACTGTTAGGGGGACTTTGGGCCTCCAAAACTGGTCCCAGGTGTATGGGAACTACTATAAGAAGCTATATCAGTTCTCCATCAGCTTCCGATAACAACCCTCGACTTTCTTATATATGGATGTATGTGGGTTGGGATCGATACCGAGACACATACCTAGATATATGGGTTAGACGAGTTATAATAATAATTGATAACCGTTATGGATCTTACTATGATTCTTGATATTCCAGTTATGTTTCCAGTTGTGATACTTATTATGATTCCCGTTATTCCAGTTATGTCTCTGGTTATGATTCTTAGTATTCATGTTATGTATTCCTGTTTGACTTTCATCTGATTTGCAACTCTGATTCTATACGCTTGGATTTCTGTAGCATGAGATAAAGGTATATAGATGAGGGTTTCCTTGTTTGGATTATTCCTTCGATGTATTAGTCTCATGGGACCGTGACTTAAGCGTATACAATCAATCTTGCTTATAATCAGTTTTAACCTGGATTTCCTGTTTTATGATTCACTTGTTCATATCTGCCTTACTTGTGTTCTAACCTTTCTACTCTTGTCACTTAGCCATTTGGCTGTAGCCTGTTCATTGTTGGGAGGTCCTGACTCCCTTGGATTTGTATGTTCAGGTTGAAGCTTGGATCGAAGTGGAGCTGTCCACAGTAGATCGAGCTTTCTTTAGTGAGCAGGCAGACTAGCTCTACTTCCTTCGTGCCAGACTCCTCTTTTGACTCACGGGATCTTCATCCTACTCGTGAGCTTTTTGGTATCTTATTGTATATTTTACTTTTGGACTTGGTTGTGATAAAAGACATATGTAATATGTAATGTTTATCATACACTGTGATGACTTGTATATGTACCTTTTATGTTGGCATGTGTATGTATACCACGCTTTGTGTTGTACTCTGATCCCTTGCTTGTACTTTTATGCTTAGCGTATATACGTGGGGGCACTTTCTGACCTACGTATATACGTTGCAGTGACGTCCCCGTATCCGTGGAATCGGGGCGTTACAGTAGAGCTCAGACCACGAGTGGGGAAAATCTCATTGTACAGTGACTAGAATGTTTGTAAGATGGCCTATCGCTATTTATGAGTGGGGTCAATCCCATCTCAGAGGGCATAGACTGAGGCTTGGATATAATAGTTAAGATGCGCACATTAAATGAGACATTTAAATAGAAATGGTAAATGCAACACTTAATTGCCAGGCACAGACAAAATTAAAAACACGATACCTATCGCTTCTTTCCTCGGGGGAGCAATTGGAATACATCCAAATGGGGCTGGTACATCGAGGGGATAATCTAATCAAGGAAACCTCATAAATTGTAACACCCCGATACTGAAATATGTAACCAGTCACGTATCCCAATTTTTCGCTCATTTTTCAGATTTTAGCGTTTCTCGAGCTAGCCATTTTTTTCTCTTTTCCTTTTTCTTTTCATTTCTTTCCTTTTCCTTAGTTTTTCTTTTCTCTTCTTCTTTTTCTTTTTATTTCTATTTCTCTTTTTTCTTTTCTTTTCTTTTTCGTTTTATTTTTTCTTCCATACTCTTCTCCTTCCTTCTACTCTCTTTTAGTCTCTTCTACTCTCTTCTACACTATTCTCTCTCCCCTTATATAAAACTCTCTCTTCTTCTCTCATTTTCCACCGACACTTTCTCTCATCCTCTCTCACTCCCACTTTCTCCTTCTCTCTTTCCCCTTCTTCCTCTCCTCCTCCTTGCCAGCCAAGCCACCCCGGCCACCCCCTCCCATCTTCTCCTTCTCTGTCCAAGCCTCACCTCTATCACCTCTACCACCAGCCACAACCACCTCCTCCACCTTGACTACTGCCTTCCTTCTTCCCAGCCACCACATCATCACCATCTCCATCATCATCACCACCACCTCCATCACCTCTACCATCGGCCAGCATCACCCCGACCACCCTCCATAGCTGCGCCATCCCTTGGCCTCCCCCTATCTTCTCTTTCTCATTTCATCTCTTTCCTCTTCATGCTTCACGCATAAGCTCTATCGGGGCTCCATCGGATTCCACGTCATTCTCATTTTGTCTCCAAGCAACCCTGATGAGTAATTCATTTTGAAATTTTCCATGATTTTAATCTTCAGGTTTTTCAGCCTTCGAGCTTAGCCTTTGGGCTTAACCTTCGGATTTTATAGCTCCACCTGTTAGGTGCTCAACACTTTTACTGCTAACTTCATTATGAGTGTGGCTTCACTGTGTCTATTATCAAAGTCACGAGTGTCTAGATTAACCGCGAGCGTAGCTTCACCGCATGCGTTAGCAAAGTGTTCATACGCTATTTTTGCTGTAAGTGAGGCTTCGCCGCATGCATTAGTGAGTGTTCATACGCTAGCTTCACCATGAGCATTATCTCCGCCGCGCGTGTTAGCGCCTAGCGCTGCACGCTAGCTTCGCCAGGAGCCTACCTCCGTCGTATGCCTAGCGCTATGTGCTACGAGCTTAGCCTCGGCGGTAAGGCCTAACTACACTCCAGCTTTGCCTAGCTTCTCCTGGCTCTTTAATAGTTTAATTCTATTATTATTATGGTTGTGAAGAGTTTGAAACGGTCTTGTACTAGTTTGGCCTAATCCTGCATTTACTTGTACTATTGTACTTCACCCCGGTACCATGACACCTGACCTGTCAATTATCTGACTCATGAGTATCATCTTTACAGGGACTTGACACTTTTTATCATGTTATACACCCAAAGATCCTGCATTCCTGTATTAAGCATGTTCCTCCTGTTATAATATTCATGTTAATCCCTGTAAACCGATCATCCTGGACAAAAATTTATAATAATCAGACAACTTTCACTGGATTAGAGGAAACTAATGGAATCAATATGTATATGTGTTTATAATGGTCAACTATTATGCAACTGGAACTTCGATTCTACTGGAGGACCACCAGGTGTTCCAGTGGGTATATTGGCACCCCTAGTCTAAGTTCTATTCCTGTTCATAGTGTACAAATTAGACCCTTACTGCTTAGCAGGGGGTTCTAATTCAATTCCAGATGCTCTTGAGGCCATTGTCCCGGGTATGTAAGGACCTACTATAACATGGTTCATTGGTCCCCCATCAGTTTCCAATAACAGACCTCATCTTACTCATAAGTGGATGCATGTTTGCTGGAATGTCGGGACACATACCAAAATATATAGGTCGGATGAGTCTTAATAATAATATAATAATCAAATTTCATCTATTGGTTCAATACTGATTTTATGTTGCACTGCTTGTTGTGATTAATCTATGATTAAGTGACTGAGCTCATGACACATTTCCTGATACATGTGTGTTTTCCTGTTCATACCACTTGGCTTCATTTTACATACTCGTTGGGTTATTTTCTGACAACCCTAGACCTACATACCCAGATCCTGGAGTTTGAAATGAAGTGGACGCTTCCACGAAAGATCGACTTTTCTTGTGGGGCAAGCGGATCAGCTGTAAGCTCATTCCCCACCGGCCATCTCTTGACTAGCTTGCGAGATTCCCATTTTGCAGATCGTGAGCATCATCCAGTCTTTAATACTTTGTAAATCATACTTTTATGCCTCTTTGTGATGTAATACTCAGGTAATATTATGTCATGCTCTGTGACAACTATGTACTTATACTCTTTTCTGTTGGAATGTATATTGCCAGGTACTTCAATACTCTGACTTCTGTACTATACAGATGTTTAGCATACATACATGGGGGTATTTTCGCCCTGCATATGTACGCCACAGTAGCGTCCCCGTATCCATCGAGGCAAGGCGTTAAGGATAGTATCAGAGCCTAGGCTCTTACACCTTCAGTACATCCATTCGGCAAATTAATAGAAAATTAATTTGCAATTGGATCACATAAGTCATGGTCATACAATCCAACCATAAGTACAAAATTATCTATTCTTTCCTGATAATCCTTTCCTTGAAACTTGAAACCCTTCCATCTTTTTACTTTTCAGTTTCCCGTCATCCTTTACACCAACTCAGATATGAAAAGATGAGAAAATCATAATAGTCTCGACTCTTCTTGGGGTGGTCCTGGTAGATAGAATGCTAATCTGATAAGATTTTCTAAAATATGGTGGAAAACCAACAGAAGAAAATTAAACTCCTACGCCAGGGATAGTTGATAGCACCCCGAGAGTAGAGGCCAGGGAACATCTCAGATTCCGGAAGATTACAGCCGACCGTCTTCCTCAGTACTGAGAAGCCCTTGGGCACAGAATAATAGTTGATTGACACAACAGATCTACTGAAAGTAGCCTAGATTCCTAATGAGAACGAGGTGAAAGTGGCCAAGATTCAACTGAAAGGTGTGGCCAGAACCTGGTGATTAGTAGAAAAGGCGAGACTGGCGTAGCTCATCACTTAGGACCAGTTCTTGAATATTTTATACGAGAGATTTTTTTTCTACACCAGCCCAAAAGGAGATAGAAGAACAGTTCATCAAGCTACAATAATGGAACCGATCTGTGGATGAGTAAACTGTAGAGTTTCTGAGACTCAGTTGGTTTGCACCTTACATAGTGACCGTTGAGAAGAACGAGCCAACAGATTACAACAAGGTCTGAAGATAGACATTTAAATGTTTCTTATACCCCAACGGCTAAAGACATACTCCCAGATCCTCACCATACCTCGTGAAGAAGAACAAGGACTGGAGAAGAAGAACATGATCCAGATAAAGAACAGGACAGTAAAGCGGCTATAATGCCCTATACCTGCGGGTATGGGGACACTACTGTGACATACATATGCAAGGCAAAAATACCCTCATATATGTCAGTACAATATAGGAGTTGGAGAATGAATGTAGTGGTATTATACATTCTAATGAAAAGTACAAGTATTCAATTATCATAGGTTGTAACACAATATTACATGGATATGACATCACCAAGAGGCGCAAAATAATAAATTACAAGGTATGAACAGTACAAAGGACGCTCATGAGCTGCGAAAGGGATCTCGAGGGCAAGTCAAGAGGGGAGGACTGGAAAGATTCACGGCTAATCTGCTCGCCTCAAAAGAAAAGCCTGGTCTTCTATTGTGGGGTCCGCTCAGTCCAAGCTCCGGGATTTGGACATGCAGGTCCAGGGGCTGTCAGAAAACAACCCAATGAGTATGTAAAATGAAGCCAAGTGGTATGCACAGGCAAGCACACGTGTACAGGATTAAATTGTCATGGCTCAGTCATGCAAATAAAAGCAACTCACACAAAGTAATATAAAAGTAAATAAACCTGAGAGAACATAAAATCAGGAGTTTAGTACAGAACACAAAGGTAGGGTATCATGCAAGAGGCGAGCAAGGTACTTTAATAACACACAATAATAATAATCAGTATCATTTATTATTTTAATCATTCCCTTCCAATGTCTCATACCACTGGTAGGTCAAACGAGAGTCCGTACTCTAGCAAAACTTATCCGAACCATGGCTTCTGGATACCATTTTCTGAATATGGGAGTGAATGAATAATATACGTTCTTGACATCATCATTGTTGACTTATAAACACATCAAGTTCTAGGTAATGTGTCGTGTACCCAAGCACGCAAGTACAAGCCAGCGACGCCGTATGCATTAGCAAAGTGTTCATATACTTGCATCATTATGTGCATTTAGCTTCACCGCGAGCGTGGCTTCACCGCGACGGAGCTGGAGATAAAGGCGCTGAGTGCTAAGCGCGCCTGCCAGCGGAACTAGAGAAACACAGAGGGTTTAAGCTCGAAGGCTGGAATATAGCCCGAAGGCTGAGCCGAAGGATAGAGAAAAGATCGGAGGCTAACACGCATGAGGAGTGGAGAAGAGTACTTGCACAAACATTAGAATAAGCACATGCACATATAAAGTGTCACCTACA
Organism: Agave tequilana; assembly: GCA_038442645.1. Taxonomy (NCBI): domain Eukaryota; kingdom Viridiplantae; phylum Streptophyta; class Magnoliopsida; order Asparagales; family Asparagaceae; genus Agave; species Agave tequilana. The sequence goes on from JAVJIF010000932.1 coordinate 25,307, forward strand.
CTATTACGAACATTCATTACACAGAACATAATATATCAAGAATACAATTATAGTAATTCGCATATACATATACAAACATTAGCTATACAAATATAATTCCACGCATAACACAAATATAATATCGCCCAACCACAACACATAAAATGAGTACTCGCCTAACAATAACTCAGGCAAAGTGGTGGACTCTAGTGGAAAATCGATAACATTAGCACGTAACACGCTATGAGAGAGAAATGGAGAGGGAGAGTGAATGAGGTAGAAAGAGAATAAGAGAGAGAAAGAGAAGAAAAAGTGAAGAGAGAAAAAGGGGGTAAAAGAGAGAGAAAGAGACATAGAGAGAGAAAGAAGACAGAAAGAGGGAAAAAGAGAGTCAGAGAGAGAATATAATCAAAGAGAGAGGGAAGAATAGAGAGGAAGAGAGAAAGAGAATAGAGGAAAGAGAGGAAAAATGCGTGAGCATGGTCGGGGAGATGGCAGCTGGTCGGAGATGACTGATAACCAGGGGTGGGGTTTTCAGGGGCTGAAGGGGGTAGTGGTAATGTTGGTGATGATGAAGATGATAATGGTGGTTGATTAGTCACTAAAACTGCATAATTTTATACCATATCTTCGCATTTATTACGTATTAAATTCTGCTAATAAAGCTTTGCTTGCTTGATTCTAGGTCCATGGTGTGCAATGAAGAAGAAGACCCTAAATCACCATTTAATAGGTGATTAAAGGCCTACATGAATAGTCATTGACCTAGAGGAGCTGATTCGTCAAAACCAATGGCCCAAAACCAGAAACCAGGAGCAGAACCTGATAGAGGACAGATGGGATCGCGCGCGGCCCCAGTATGGCCGCGGAAACGCGGCAGCACCCGTGCTTTGGGCCAGGGTCTGCCCCCTGGCCCCACGTTCTCCTGGTGGCTATAAATACCCCCTGGGGTTTCAGAACAGAATATACACAGAGAGTAATGTAATTTTAGGATAGTTTTTCATTCCATGTTGTAGTTTAGTTAGGTTAGGTTAGTTGTTCTTCTTCCTCTTTATATTTTTCATTTTGTTTTAGATCTTGTAATAGGAGAGAGAGTGATACATGAGTGGAATGCAAGAGTGCTTGTAACAGAAGGTGACAAGCTATGAAAGGTGCTCTCTTTACCTCTCTTTGTTCTCTATCTAACTCCTTTACATGTGTGGCTAACTTTTTTCTCATGGCAACTAACAACTAACCACCAACTAATCTAACTTCCTTATGATAATCGACATGAATCTAATAGCCTCTACTTGGCCTTGCTCTTGCAAGAGCCATTGATGGCTCATGATGATGGATCTAACACTCTAACTTCCTAACTCTCTAACAAACTAACATTACTTTACTCCATGCTTACTTTTAGTTTTGATGGTTTAAGTGTACCTTGCACTTGTTTGTTGAGTTGAGTTGTGATGAGTTACATATGGGTCATGCTTTGAATCGCTCTTGAACCAAGGACTAGTGATGGCCAACGATACATGTGAGGCAACTATCACTAAGAGGTTAGCGTGTTGGTGGAGTCATTAGTAGTTAGTAGCCATGAATCTTCTTTCTTTTTCACTTTATTTTAGAAATATTTTAAAAACCACAAAGACATTCTTTTTTATGTTCCCACTTCTTCGTGTTTCACCGTACTTCTCTTTTTCATTCTCTACTTTCTTTTCTTTTCATTCTTTTAAACATTGAAGAACTTTTAACACACACGTGAATCAACCGGTAAAGTTTCTATCGCCTCCCGTCCTTGTGGATTCGACTCGTTTTAGCCTCTACGCTATAACGGAAGTATCGAGGAAGCCAAACCACACGCACTTTAAATCTTGATTTCAAAACACTTTTTGTGCGCCGTTTTTCCTCGATCAAATTTTGGCGCCGTTGCCAGGAATGGGAACGGTTTGATTTCACGTTTTTGTTAACTTTTCTTCTTTATTTTTGGTGTGCAGGTTAAAGTTTTAGCGTTGCAGAAGTCCACACTTGCTCTTGTGTGGTTGGGTAACTTCTTGTACATTCATATACTCTGATGCCAATTCTTGTTTATATTACCTGTGCACTGTAAATAATTGTAAGAACTAAAATACAGAAATTGGATGCTTTAAAACGGTTTAGACATTTGCATCTAGGCACGTGTCAATTTTTATTTCAATATATTGTATTTTGTTCTTGTGTTGTTGTGATCTTGCAGGAGGTGTACATATTGCATAGCATATAGTTAGGACAAATACTTTAGTGATTTACTCGTTTTTTTGTGTTCATTCTTATCTATATTGCACACTTGCACAAATTTAACTTAAGGGCAAAACCCAAAACAACATAAGGTGGGAAAGTTATTACCCTCCCTTAACCAAAAAATCACTTCCCCACTCACACAACCCAAACCTAAATAAAATTTGCTAGACGTTGGCCCCTAGGGACATCTCGGACTCATTTAGGAGATTGACCTAAGAGGGAAGTTGTTAGAATTTGACTCTTCCTAAATCGGTGTCTAAGGTTGGGGATTGAGAAGCGAATCCTCGAACAGTGGTTTGGCATAATTAGGCCCGTTGCTCCAGCACGGATACCTCCCACCGATCTTGCCCCTACCTGGCCGATTAACTTGTGGTCAGATTCTGACAATATGCCCCCCGTGGACACTCTAACTAGTTAGGAGTCGTCTAGGTCTAAGTCAACCATAGCATAGGCTTATTTTCTTTTTCTTTTTCTTTTTCTTTTTCTTTATTTGTTTGTTTGTTTTCTTCTTTTTTGTAAATTGTGATATGAATTTTAACAACAATAATTCTTTCAATCATAATATGAATCCATATTTCACTCTGACCTCATTTGACTCAGATAACTCTGACCCGGCTATGTACAATATGAACTAACCATATATGCCGGGTTGGGATTATCCGACTCAATATGACCCATGTCCCCAATCTTATGACCATAATTTTCAAAATAATTTCAACTCTTCACAGAGTCAATGGGGATTCATCTCCCCCGAGTCCAATTACCAACCACATTGTCCACCATTCCATTCCCCGATTCTTCTTCATATCCTCCTTTTCCTGAACCACCAATTAAAGAAAAATCATCATTGCAAAGGACTTTAAAAGAAGCGATAGAGGCCCAAAAACAATTTGAAAATAATATGGCCTCATCATGTCCACAAAATTTCTAACATTCATATAGTTCTTTTCCAGAACCAATCAAAGAAAAATCATTGTGGGAAAAACTATGGAATTTATGCAAGAGACCGAGCGAATAATTCAACATATGAATAAGTTCTCATGTCCATCAGATATTCATATGACTCAAGAATCTTGCCATTTTGGAAATCCAGCTTCAGTTTTATCATACCAACTTGAACTTGACCAACATCCAATTCTTGATACTTTGGCAAGTTATCCATTTTCTAAAATTGAAGATGAATGTGAACCTGAGCTTCAAGTTAGCGATTCGAGTCCATTCCTTGAATCAATATCGACTCCTGGAGTGTTACCTGAAATAAGTGACATTCTTGAGCCAGTTTTGATTCCCATCATTTCTGAACTTGACTCGATCATTTCACCCATTCACATTCCTTCTGTGGACAAAATCAAGATTCAATTTCATTATATCCAATTGAACTTGCCCAAAATCTTGAAAACCACCTTGACATTTTGGCAAGTTATCCTTTTTTCGAAATTGAACTTTGAAATACACCTAGAGGGGGGGGTGAATAGGTGTAATTGCTAATCTAATGCTCGTTTTAAATTTTACTTAAGTGAGTGATGCAACGATCTCTCAAAACACGACTAAGAGCCGAATACCCCTTGCGAGGTTCTGAACTCCTTCCTCCCAATTCCCCTTAAATGGGTTAGAGGTGCGCAATGCAACCGTGTTGTATTGAGGTGTGATCGAACAATTTCAAGTATGAAATGCGATGATGAAATGCACACAAGTATTGTATCAAGAAATATTGAAAGCAAGTAAAATAAACAAGTAAGGATAGCACAAGTAAAGGTTAGTTCACAAGCAATAAATTGGAAGTAATTGAAGCAAGAAATTAAGCAAGAGGAACGCCAAGCCAATCGCAAACAAAGTGATTTGTTTCGAGGTTCGAGCCCGTAGCTCTAGTCCCCGCCTTCACCTCCGTGAAGGGTTTCCACTATCCCCTTAGGATCCCGTACAAGTTAGGCCTCCAAAGACCTCAAGCCCGTAGCTTTACACCTTACAACGAAGCTCCACCGAAGAGCTTGTCTCCACAAGAACAAAGGTTACAACTTTGTGATCTCAACTAGACCACAACACTCTTTCTCTTTTACAAAACACTTCTTTTACAAACACTCTCACTCTTTTACAACTTCACTTATAGAAAGAATATGAGATTTTGGCTCTATGAAGTGTGGTGAGAAAAGCTTCAGTTGTAGAGTGATATTAGAGATCAAACAACAACTGAAAAACCAATTTGAAAGAATGGAAATGAGAGCTTTAAACTATTTTTCTTTTTCTCTTGAAAACTATGAAAACTTGTAATTTTTTTTTTGGTAAATAACTAAGGCCTATTCCCCACTATTTATAGGGAGAGAATAGGTTAAAACCCTGATTTTTTCTGCTAAAATCTTCTGCAAAAGCACCCCAACAACTCCTAAAAACTCTGTTAAAGAGAAACCCAAAAACAGTTTTTCAGAAATGCCCAAAGAGGAAAGAGCCGTTGGGCTTGTTGCAGGCTTACCGGTCGACTGCCGGTCGACCGGGTCTCTGCTGGCAAAAGAGCCGTTAGGGCTCCGGTTGACTGCCAGTCGACCGATCTCACAGAAGGAAACACAGTTTCCTTCTATCGGTCGACCGACCCAGTCGACCGAAAGATACAGAGAGCAGACCACAAAAATCAGTCGACCGATATTTAGGGTCGGTCGACCGGCAGACATGCACAGCCTCGTGCATGTCTGGCCACAGCAGCCGGTCGACTGATATTTAGGGTCGGTCGACCGGTCTGCCTGGAAAACAGTTTTCTGGGCAGATTTTTTGAGTTAGAAAAATTTGTAAAAATTCCTTTAAAAATCTTAAGCTAAGTGTTATGCTGAAAATAGTTTATATACATGTATTTAAACAAGTTTGAAGATATAAGGCTTTGGGTACATGTATGTATAAACTAAGGCATAAACCTAGAAATAAATATTTTGAAAACATAGAAACATACAAAACAAATGTGTGTGCAAATCCTAGAGCCAAATTTCACATATTCTATCTTTACAAAACTAAACTTACAAACTACACAGGTCTTCAAGACTTCAACTTGAGCTATCTTCTCTTGATCTTCAATATTGCAATTTGAGCCCAATTTGACTTGTCTTGAGTCCAATAGCTTGTATATGAGTGAGAGTACTTCTAGTATGATAATAAACCTGAAACACACTTAAACAACAAATAATATTAGTACAAATAACTAATATGTTTTGTAATCATCAAAATACACTAAACATGGGTTGATTGTAACCTTGGGCCAACAATCTCCCCCTTTTTGATGATGACAAAACATATGAGTTATTAAACAAATAAAAGAGGAAAAGCTTGAAAAACTCCCCCTTAAACAATGCTATATATTTAACATGAATATGAGAAACTATGTAAGCATGACAAAAATCATCTTTTTTTTTTAAAAACAAAGTCATCACCATAAATAAGAAACTCAAACATGAACCAAATATTAAAACAACTAAAAAAACAACTTAGTATTTCTCCAAACTCATACATTTTTCTCCCCCTTTTTGTCATACATCAAAAAGGGTTAAAACAAAAAAAATTTAACACATATTAAAAACCAAAACAAAACAAACTAAGATACTTTAAGTATCAATTTTACAAACATTTAATTCACCACAAATAAAAGAAAATCTTGCATAATCTAAAGGTTTTGTGAAAATATCCGCAAGTTGAAAATCGGTAGAAACAAAATCAATATCTATGTCACCTTTTTCAAAGTGATCTCTAAGAAAATGATATCTAATGTCTATATGTTTGGTTTTACTATGTTGATTAGCATTTTTGGTCATGTGAATAGCACTAGTATTATCACAATAAATTTTAACATGATCAAAATGCAAATCAAAATCGAGAAGAGTATGTTGCATCCAAAGAACTTGTGCACAACAAGCTCCGGCTGCTACATACTCCGCCTCGGCGGTTGAAAGGGCTACACTATTTTGCTTTTTGGAAGACCAAGACACAAGACAATTGCCCAAGAATTGGCAAGTGCCACTTGTGCTCTTCCTATCTACCCTACAACCGGCATAGTCGGCATCCGAATAACTAGTCATGGTAAATTGGTTAGTTTTCGGATACCACAAACCTAAATCAATTGTGCCCTTAAGATACCTAATTATGCGTTTTACCGCTATTAAGTGTGATTCCTTAGGACATGATTGAAAACGTGCACACAAACATACGGAAAACATTATATCCGGCCTACTAGCCGTAAGATAGAGTAAACTACCAATCATGCTACGAAATAATTTGATGTCTACTTCCTTACCTTGTTCATCCTTGTCAAGTTTCGTAGTGGTTGCCATGGGAGTCTTTGCTACTTTGGATCCTTCAAGCCCGAACCTCTTGATGAGTTCTTTGGTGTACTTGACTTGGTTGATGAATGTCCCATCACTACGTTGCTTGATTTGAAGTCCAAGAAAGAAGTTGAGCTCCCCCATCATAGACATCTCAAATTCCCTTTTCATGCATGATTCAAAATTCTTGCAAAGAGAAACATTAGTAGATCCAAAAATAATGTCATCAACATAAATTTGAACTATGAGGATATCTTGATCTACATGTTTGGTAAATAATGTTTTATCAACTTTTCCTTTCTTAAAATCATTTGAAAGCAAAAATGAAGACAATCTTTCATACCAAGCCCTAGGGGCTTGTTTCAAACCATATAGAGCTTTATCTAATTTATAAACATAATTAGGGTGTGTAGGATCAACAAACCCGGGGGTTGTTCAACATACACCTCCTCATCAATATAACCATTAAGAAAAGCACTTTTTACATCCATTTGAAATAACTTAAAATCTTTAAATGAGGCATATGCTAAGGTCATCCGTATGGCTTCGAGCCGTGCTACGGGTGCAAAGGTTTCTTCAAAATCAATCCCTTCGATTTGAGTGTAACCTTGGGCAACTAACCTAGCCTTGTTTCTAACTACATTACCCGATTCATCCAACTTGTTCTTAAAGATCCATTTAGTGCCAATAGTTGGTCTATCTTGGGGCCTAGGAACAAGGTGCCAAACTTGATTGCGCTCAAATTGATTGAGCTCCTCTTGCATTGCAAGCAACCAATATGAATCGGCCTCGGCCTCGAGGACATTTTTAGGTTCTATGTGTGAAATAAAAGCAAAATTACCACAAAAATCTTGAATCTTAGAGCGAGTGGTTACCCCTTTTGATACTTCACCTATGACGAGGTCCTTGGGATGATGAGGATTGAATCTCCAATCCTTTGGTAGTGGTTGAGAAGGCTCCTCTTCATTTGCTTGATGTTCATTTCCTTGAGCCTCTTCCACTTTGGCTTCACTTCCATCACCATCCTTTGGCTTGTCTCCCATGGTAGAAGCATCCTCCAAGGTCACTTTCTCCAAGCCTTCATCTAAAGCATCAATTTCTACACAATTCTTAACAAACTTGTTAGATTCCTCAAATTTAACATGAATAGATTCCTCAATAGTCAAAGTTGACCTATTGAAGACTCTATAAGCCTTACTAGTATTTGAGTAACCTACAAAAATAGCCTCATATGATCTAGCATCAAATTTTCCCAAATTAATATTTGTATTTAAAACAAAGCATTTGCAACCAAACACTTTGAAATAAGAAACATTAGGTTTTCTAGAAAAATACATCTCATAAGAAGTCTTAGTAGTATTTTTACATAGGAAAACACGATTTGCAATGTAACATGAAGTATGAACGGCCTCGGCCCACAAATAATGTGGTAGACCATATTCATTTAACATAGTCCTAGCCATCTCTTGCAAAGTACGATTTTTCCGCTCAACTACTCCATTTTGTTGTGGAGTTCTAGGACAAGAAAGTTCATGTTTTATTCCATGTTCCTCACAAAAAGCGGTAAAGGGAAGGTTAATGAACTCACCTCCTCTATCACTTCTTATTTTAATTATTGAGGAGTCATTTTCCTTTTCAACTCTTTTCTTAAAGGCTTGAAAATATGAAAAGGTTTGACTTTTATGTTCAAGAAAATAAACCCAAGTAAAACGCGAAAAATCATCTACTAAAACATAAGCAAATCTACTCCCACTTAAACTTTTGGTTTGTGTAGGGCCAAATAAATCCATGTGGATTAGCTCTAATGGACGTGATGACATGATATCCTTAATTGATTTGAATGAGGACTTAGTTTGTTTCCCAAATTGACATGCGTCACAAACTCGGTCCTTTTCAAAGTTCAATGAAGGAATACCCTTCACCATTTCCTTAGAGTTAAGCCTAGAAATATGGTCAAATGAAACGTGGCCTAATCTCCTATGCCACAACCAAGAGTCGTCATCGAGGGCTTTTAAACAAGTAATATTACAAGACATATTTAACATATCAATCATGTAAACATTGCTTTCACGAAAACCGGAAAATACACAAACATTAGAAGTTCTATCAATCACTTTACAAGAAACATTATCAAAAACAACATCAAAACCTTTATCACAAAGTTGACTAACACTCAAGAGATTATGCTTGAGGCCATCAACTAAAACCACATTTTCAATTAAAGGTGAGGTGCCAAGTTTTACATTACCAATACCGACGATTTTACCCTTGGCGTCATCTCCGAAGGTGACGGTGCCACCTTCATGATATCTTGATAGGGTTGCAAAGTTGTTGATGTCCCAAGTCATGTGCCTTGAGCAACCGCTATCAAGATACCACAAACCTCTACGTCGTTGGGCTTTGGAAAGTACCTACATCATTTAAAACAATAGTTGATTTTGGTACCCAAACTTTCTTGGGTCCTTGAAAGTTAGTGTTACGAACCCAAACATTATGATGTGATGCACTTAGTCTATCATAGCAAAAATTAGCTAAGTGTCCTTTCCTTCCACAATGTGAGCATGTGTACACTTTTCTATACATGAATGCATGATGTGTATGTGTAGTAGTGTGAGCATGCTTTTGGGGTTTGCCATGTTGTTTAGGTTGTGTAGCATGAACATGAACATGAGCATGAGCATTTTTCTTTGGGGCTTGTTTCTTAGGAAACATAGCCTCAATCTTCTTTTTATCAAATTCACTACACTTTTTCAAAACAACATCTAATGAGTCTAATCTTTCCTTAAGCATGGCAATCTCATTAGAATCAATTAGTGGGGCCTTACCCTTGCAAGAAGTCTTATATTTTTCAAAATCATTTTTAGTAGTGGTCAAGGTGGAAACTAAATTATCCTTTTCTTTTGTAAGATTTACAACTTGAATACTAAGTGATTCATTATCCTTTTTCATTTTCAAATACTTTTTCTTCATGAAATCATAATTTTGAGAGAGTTCCATAAATGCTTCACTTAACTCATCCATGGATAAATCTTCATCAAGAAAAGTTGGGGGGGTTACCTTGCTTGTGCTCTCATTTGCCATGAAGCACATATTGGCGGTGTCAATCTCCTCCTCGGATTCACTTTCGTCATCCCATGTTGCTTTCATAGCCTTTTTCTTGTATGGCTTCTTGGATGAAGATGGCTTTACTTTGTCCGGACACTCCGCTACTATGTGTCCCGGCTTTTGGCAATTAAAGCAAATGATCTTCCTTTCTTCCTTGCCTCCTTGCCATCTCCTTCTTCCTTGGAACTTTGCCTTGTTGTACATCCTCCGGACATTTTTGACTAGAAGTGAGAGCTCCTCGTCATCTTCTTCTTCGTCATCTTCGTCGGAGTAGGAGCATGACTTTTGAAGGCAATGGTCTTCTTTTTGGTAGGTGCCATGTCCTCTCTTGCTTTCCTTTCCATCTCATGGGTTTTGAGGTTCCCAATGAGACCTATGAGCTCCATCTCCTCATTGTCGTTGAGTTCCTTCAAGGTTGTTGCTTTGACCTCCCATGAAGTAGGAAGAGCACGGATGATCTTCCTCACTCTTTGATCATTATTGATATCTTCACCTAAAGAAGAGAGTCCATTAGTAATCTTGGTAAATCTTGTAACCATATCATCTATGGTTTCATTTTCTTGCATGCTAAATGTTTCATATTGGGACCTAAGAAGGTCAATCTTAGCCTTCTTAACTTGTGATGTCCCTTCGTGTGTGACTATCAAATGTGACCAAATCTCATATGCGGATTTGCAATGTATAACCCTAGCAATATCATCATCATTTAGGGCTTGTAGGAGTGCATAGTGAGCTTTGGCATTGGCATCGAATTCCTTAGTCTCTATTTCGGACCAAGTGGATTCGTCACCGGGGGGTACACTAAAGGACTTAGTCACGGCTTTTGCAACTCGGCTACCTAGAGATTGCAAAAACACGGTCATCTTAACTTTCCATATGGGAAAGTTAAGTCCATCAAACTTAGGTGGGGTTTTAATTCCATCGGCCATTTTTAAATGAATGTGGATGAAATGATTAGCAAACGTGGATCTTCTCTAAGGTTGTTAAACCAAATCCTAGAGTCCAAGCTCTGATACCAATTGAAATACACCTAGAGGGGGGGTGAATAGGTGTAATTGCTAATCTAATGCTCGTTTTAAATTTTACTTAAGTGAGTGATGCAACGATCTCTCAAAACACGACTAAGAGCCGAATACCCCTTGCGAGGTTCTGAACTCCTTCCTCCCAATTCCCCTTAAATGGGTTAGAGGTGCGCAATGCAACCGTGTTGTATTGAGGTGTGATCGAACAATTTCAAGTATGAAATGCGATGATGAAATGCACACAAGTATTGTATCAAGAAATATTGAAAGCAAGTAAAATAAACAAGTAAGGATAGCACAAGTAAAGGTTAGTTCACAAGCAATAAATTGGAAGTAATTGAAGCAAGAAATTAAGCAAGAGGAACGCCAAGCCAATCGCAAACAAAGTGATTTGTTTCGAGGTTCGAGCCCGTAGCTCTAGTCCCCGCCTTCACCTCCGTGAAGGGTTTCCACTATCCCCTTAGGATCCCGTACAAGTTAGGCCTCCAAAGACCTCAAGCCCGTAGCTTTACACCTTACAACGAAGCTCCACCGAAGAGCTTGTCTCCACAAGAACAAAGGTTACAACTTTGTGATCTCAACTAGACCACAACACTCTTTCTCTTTTACAAAACACTTCTTTTACAAACACTCTCACTCTTTTACAACTTCACTTATAGAAAGAATATGAGATTTTGGCTCTATGAAGTGTGGTGAGAAAAGCTTCAGTTGTAGAGTGATATTAGAGATCAAACAACAACTGAAAAACCAATTTGAAAGAATGGAAATGAGAGCTTTAAACTATTTTTCTTTTTCTCTTGAAAACTATGAAAACTTGTAATTTTTTTTTTTGGTAAATAACTAAGGCCTATTCCCCACTATTTATAGGGAGAGAATAGGTTAAAACCCTGATTTTTTCTGCTAAAATCTTCTGCAAAAGCACCCCAACAACTCCTAAAAACTCTGTTAAAGAGAAACCCAAAAACAGTTTTTCAGAAATGCCCAAAGAGGAAAGAGCCGTTGGGCTTGTTGCAGGCTTACCGGTCGACTGCCGGTCGACCGGGTCTCTGCTGGCAAAAGAGCCGTTAGGGCTCCGGTTGACTGCCAGTCGACCGATCTCACAGAAGGAAACACAGTTTCCTTCTATCGGTCGACCGACCCAGTCGACCGAAAGATACAGAGAGCAGACCACAAAAATCAGTCGACCGATATTTAGGGTCGGTCGACCGGCAGACATGCACAGCCTCGTGCATGTCTGGCCACAGCAGCCGGTCGACTGATATTTAGGGTCGGTCGACCGGTCTGCCTGGAAAACAGTTTTCTGGGCAGATTTTTTGAGTTAGAAAAATTTGTAAAAATTCCTTTAAAAATCTTAAGCTAAGTGTTATGCTGAAAATAGTTTATATACATGTATTTAAACAAGTTTTGAAGATATAAGGCTTTGGGTACATGTATGTATAAACTAAGGCATAAACCTAGAAATAAATATTTTGAAAACATAGAAACATACAAAACAAATGTGTGTGCAAATCCTAGAGCCAAATTTCACATATTCTATCTTTACAAAACTAAACTTACAAACTACACAGGTCTTCAAGACTTCAACTTGAGCTATCTTCTCTTGATCTTCAATATTGCAATTTGAGCCCAATTTGACTTGTCTTGAGTCCAATGGCTTGTATATGAGTGAGAGTACTTCTAGTATGATAATAAACCTGAAACACACTTAAACAACAAATAATATTAGTACAAATAACTAATATGTTTTGTAATCATCAAAATACACTAAACATGGGTTGATTGTAACCTTGGGCCAACAAACTTGAGCTTGAAAGTGATCCTAAACCTCAAGTTGGTCATTCCATTTCACTTTTTGATTCAATAATGACTCCGGTATCTTTACCAGATTTTTTCTCTATTTCGGAGTTAACATTGAATTCTGTACTAGTACACCGTGAAATGGAATCACCAATCTCTTATGATCACACTTTATTCATGGGGAAAGTGTGTGAACATCAATTCTTTAGTTTGGACCCTATTTTTGAACCAATTTTGACTTTCTTTATTGACTCTCGACTTGATCTGAGTCAACTGCCCGAGTCAGTATCGGTTTTTACTCATGTTCCATTTGCTCCCAAATCCATCATCTTCCAAAATCACACTTCATTGTTGGACAAGAATGTTGACAAAAATGACTCAGTAATTATTTTTGAAAATTAGAAATTAGATGGGGATAAATTTTTAAATAAGACCATTCAATCCATCATTCTTTTATTGGGTCATGTTAGAGAGGTCACTGGTAGGTTCCTTCAAGATCCACATTATCCTGATTGGGTAGCAATGCTTGGCCCAGTCAGACCACCACCAGAGCCACCACCATGAGGTAATCTTCCTTCCCTCTCCATTTGTTTCATGTATATACATATTCATGATACATTGAGGACAATGCATAAGATAAGTGTGGGGGAGGGTTTACTAACATAGTTAGTTTTATATTTTCTTTCTTTTACACTTATTTTTAATAATAAAAAAAATTTCTTTTATATAAAAACTCTTTTCTTTTCTTTTTACAAAACTTTTTGAAATAAGATAAATAGTTTTGATTTATTTTTAAGAAAATTAAGATTATCTTAGGAATGAGGAAGACCAAAAATTATGAAATTTTAAACTGAGTCAAAATAATATATCTTATTTAAATTTTAGGATAAGAAAGTAAGATTGAAAAGATAATTTAATCTTGAATTTTTTACCTTAGATTTATGCACTCCACACTTACACAATTTTTGGGATTGAAACAAAGATTGAAAATGCCATGAATAATATATATATATAAATTTATTATGATAATAAAAATCACTTATTGAAGTTGGGTAATTATGCCTCAGGAAGTATGATTATTAAAACCTAAAATGATGAATAAAAATAATAATCCCCTTTAGTTTTGTGGTCTTGTTTACTCGAGTCCTTAAGTCCGAGGGATGTCTTCTCATCTGGTACCCTAAGACCATCTGGTTTGGGAGTCGCCGGCTAAAGGCTCACTACCCGGGTAAATAAGATATCTAAGAAAACTAAGGAAGGAAAAAAAAAGAAAAAAAAGAAAAAATATATATATAATAATAAATGGCATGAAAGTTAGAGTCGATATCCCAAAAATATTCACAATTCACAAAGTGCATATTTTTCTAAGAGTTTTATGAAAGATCAAAGAATCAATTCAATTTTAAATTTTTACATTTAATTTTTAATAAGATTTTTTTTTTTTGCATTTTGACTTAGTTTAAGAAAGAACAATTTCTGGTTAATCTCTGACCTTGGATCACTTATATTTTCGCAAAAATACTTTAACACTTTTCTCTATTTCAAAAATGTGTTTTTAAAATACTAACATTTGATTTATTTCTTTATGGATTTTGTGGGTGTAATCCGCTGAAAACCCTCAGGAGACAAAACTCCTCCACTAGGGGAAACCTAGAGGTTTAACGGCTTGTTGCACATACTCGTGCAATCGCGTCACCTGCGAAAGTGGTGTAATAATTTTCTTAGTTTTTTGTTTTACTCGGGACGAGCAAAAGATAAGTGTGGGGTTGTGAATAGTCACTAAAACTGCATAATTTATACCACATCTTCACACTTATTACGTATTAAATTCTGCTAATAAAGCTTTGCTTACTTGATCTAAGTCCATAGTGTGCAATGAAGAACAAGACCCTAAATCACCATTTAATGGGTGATTAAAGGCCTACATGAATAGCCATTGACCTAGAGGAGCTAATTCATCAAAACCAAGAGCTCGAAACCAGAAACCAGGAGCAGAACCTGACAGGGGACAGATGGGATCGCGCGCGGCTCGAAGCGTCACGCACGCGGCCCCAGTATGGCCGCGAAAACGCGGCCTGGGCCGCGTTTCTGCGGCCGTACGGGAGCGGCCGCGGCCGCGCCTTGGGCCAGGGTCTGCCCCCTGGCCCCCCGTTCCCCTGGCGGCTATAAATACCCCCCTGGGGTTTCAGAGTAGAACATATACAGAGAGTAGTGTAGTTTTAGGATAGTTTTTCATTCCATGTTGTAGTTTAGTTTAGGTTAGGTTAGTTCTTCTTCTTCCTCTTTGTATTTTTCATTTTGTTTTAGATCTTGTAATAGGAGAGAGAGTGATACATAAGTGGAATGCAAGAGTGCTTGTAATAGAAGGTGACAAGGTATGAAAGGTACTCTCTTTGCCTCTCTTTATTTTCTATCTAACTCCTTTTACATGTGTAACTAACTTTTCTCTCATGGCAACTAACAACTAACCACCAACTAGTCTAACTTCTTTATGATAATCCACATGAATCTAATAGCCTCTACTTGGCCTTTCTCTTGCAAAAGTCATTGATGGATCATGATGATGGATCTAACACTCGAACTTCCTAACTCTCTAACAAGCTAACATTACTTTACTCCATACTTACTTTTAGTTTTGATGGTTTAAGTGTAGCTTGCACTTGTTTGTTGAGTTGGGTTGTGATGAGTTACATATGGGTCATGCTTTGAATTGCTCTTGAACCAAGGACTAGTGATGGCCAATGATACATGTGAGGTAACTATCACTAAAAGGTTAGCGTGTTGGTGGAGTCATTAGTAGTTAGTAGCCATGAATCTTTTTTCTTTTTCACTTTATTTTAGAAATATTCCAAAAACTACAAAGACATTATTTTTTATGTTCCCACTTCTTCGTGTTTCACCGTACTTCTCTTTTTCATTCTCTACTTTCTTTTCTTTTCATTCTTTTAAACATTGAAGAACTTTTAACACACACGTGAATCAACCGGTAAAGCTTCTATCGCCTCCCGTCCTTATGGATTCGACTCGTTTTAGCCTCTATGCTATAACAGAAGTATCGAGGAAGTCAGAGTACACACACTTTAAATCTTGATTTCAAAGCATACACTTTTCGTGCGCGATTTTCCCTCGATCAGTGGTGGTGGAGGGGTGATGGTTGGAGGAGGAGAAGGGGAAAGGGTAGTAAAGAGGGTGGCCGGAGTGAAGAGGTGAAGCGAGTGGCTGGGCCACCAGAGGTGAGTGGGCGACAAGGAGCGGCTGGAGGGGTTTTAGGGGAAGAGAGAAGAAACAAAAAGGAGATGAGGTAGTGGAGGTTTATGGCGGCTGGCCGGAGAAGGAGGATAGGGCAGCGCGCGCTGAGGGCTGGCCAGAGGTGGGGTCAGGGGGATGGTACCAGAGGTGGCCGGAGGTTGTGGGAAAGAAAGAGGAGATAGAAAGAGAGAGGGAGTATGTGAGAATGAGAAAAGTGGGGGAGGTGGAGAGAGAGTGGCCTGAGTGGTAGGCAGTCAGAGCCTGGCCGCCAGAGGGAGGAGGGTCATCGGTAGGCCGACCGGAGGGCCGTCGGACTGGGACTGGAGGCTTCCCAAATTAAGACTAGAAACAAGGTTAATTAGTAGTAATTATATATAGAAACTATGTAATACTACTCCGGTTCTTGAAAATCACGTTTTCCCTTGTTTGGGCCCTATTCGGCTCTTAAAGGCCTAGTTCAGTCTAATAGGGACTGAAAGTTTTAGTTTTAATCAAACTTCTCAATTAAGACTAGAAATAAGGTTAATTAGTAGTAATTATAGATAGAAACTATGTAATACCACTCATGACTCTTAAAAATCTCATTTCCCCTTGTTTGGGTCCTATTTAACTCTTATAATAAGGCTTAATTCAGGCCAATAGGGCTGAAAGTTTAACTTTTAGTCAAACTTCCCAATTAAGAGTAGAAATAAGGTTAATTAGTAGGATTTGTGCATATAAACTATGTAATATCACTACCAGATCTTGAGAGCCAGTTTTCTCCCCGTTTGGGCCCATTCGGTTCTTATATGGCCTAATTCAGGCAATCGGGGATAGGAGTTGACTTTTGATCAAATTTCTCAATTAAAATGAGAAATATGGTTAATTAGCAGTAATTTACTTAAAAACTACGTAATACTTCTCATGGCTCTTGAAAACTATGTTTTCTCCCTGTTTATCCCTGTTTGGTTCTTATGAGGCCTAGTTTAGGCCAACTGGGTGAAAATTTTGGTTTTTGATCAAACTTCCTAAATAAAATTAGAAACAAGGTTAATTAATAGTAATTGTATATAAAAATTATGTAATATCACTCACGACTTTTGAAAATCAAGTTTTTTCTCTATTTAGGGGGGCCCTTCGGCTCTTATAAGGCCTAGTTAAGGCCAATCAGGGTTGAAAGTTGACTTTTCGTTAAACCTATTAATTAGAACTATAAACAAGGTTAATTAGTAGTAATTGTACGTAAAAACTATGTAACACTATACACGGCCGCTGAAAATCATGTTTTCCTCCCCGTTTGGGCGATTCGCCTCTTATATGGCCTATTTCATACCAATTCGGGCTGAAAGTTTGATTTTTGGTCAAACTACCCAATAAGGACTAGAAATAAGGTTAATTCGTAGTAATTCTATATAAAAACTATGTAATACTACTCTCTTCTCTTGAAAATTATGTTTTTTCCCTGTTTGTTCCCTATTCAGCTCTTTGATCACCTAAAATCCTCTCACAATAAAGATCCCTATAGGTAGAAATAGCAATGGATAGCTCAAGTATTTGTGTGAGAAAACTAGGATGGAATGTGTGGAGGAAAACACAAGAAATCACTTTGAAAATACTCTTGATAAACTTCCCTTTTTAATTGGAAATATTTGCTCTCAAACTAGTGGAGAAAACTCTGAAATAGATGAGAAAAACTAGGTTTAAAACTCTCCTCAAATCTTATCTAAAACAGCTCAAGAAAGTTCCCTTTTATAGGCCTCTCAAAAACTAGCCATTACAGCCCAGTCAGCAGTTCTGACTGCTGCGGTCGACCGGCCCGGTCGAGCCAGCGGTCGACCGTGACCTGGAACAGAGAGCAGAACTCTCTGTCGGTCGACCGACCCGGTCGACTGGGGCTTTCAAGAGAGCAGAGATCTCTGGACTGTCGACCGACCCAGTCGACCGTCCCTCCAGCCAGAACTGGCGTGCACGTTTGTGCACGTCGGTCGATCGACTCGGTCGACCGACTCCTAACTCGGTCAACTGGCAGAAGCCAAAACAGGGTTTTTATAGGGATTAAAAACTTGGTATTTTTCCTTTAATAAAATCCCATAAAATCTCTAAAAATCTACAAAAATAAGTTCAGTATTATACTTTGATAAACAAACTTGTTTGAGCTAAATTAAGACATGTTACAAATATTTTGAACTATTTTTGTAACTTAGAAATTTTGGCATAAAACAAAATCCGTATTTTTCCAAATAGATTTTTTCAAAACTTCTCTAAATACAAAAACAAGATATTTTAAACTCTTATAAAGCATAGAGTGTATGGATATGATCCACTACACATACATGATGAAATATCTATGTTTTTGACATTAAGATCTAAAATAGTTTTGGTTAAACATTTGTATATAAGAAATTCTAAAAACCAAAATGGTATTTTCCAAAATGAAAACTCTTTTGTATTTTTTCAAAATAAAAACTCTTTTATGAAAAACACATCCAAATCTTGTGTGTGAGTATATATGGTTTACTTGAGCAATCCACCAACTATTCTATCCTTTACATTTTATCTAAAACAAAATCTTAATAAAACAAACCTAGACTCAAGTCTTCTCTTGAAGTTTTCACTTGAAGTTTTCTTCTCCTTCTTGACTTGGTCCAAATATGATCCAACGAGCTAGACTCCTCTTGAGTACTTGATGTGGTCTTGATGCACAAGCTCTTGAATCAAACCGTGTTAGCTCCAAAACTTGACTTTAAATCCTTTGTTGAAACAAAACACCTACTAAGATCTTGATCATAAATCTGAGACAAATTAAACACAAGATCATTAGTACTATAACTACATGAGTTGATCATCATCAAAACTAGAGTGATGGGTCTTTGGGCCAACAGTCATTACCCTCTCTTAGCCCAAAAATTACCTCCCCACTCACACAACCCAAACCTTAATAAAAATTTCTAGACGTTGGCCCCTAGGGACATCTCAGATCATTTAAGAGATTGATCTAAAGAGAAAGTTGTTAGAAGTTGACTCTTATCAAATCGATGTCTAAGGTTGGGGATCGAGAGGCGAAACCTCGAAGAACAGTGATTTGGCATAATTAGGCCTGTTGCTCCGGCATGGATACCTCTCACTGATCTTGCCCCTACCTGGCTGATTAACTCGTGGTCAGATTCCAACAATGTAACCCCCGTGGACAGTCTAACCAGTTAAGAGTCGGCTAGGTCTAAGTCAACCCTAACATAAGCTTGTTTTCTTTTTCTTTGTTTGTTTGTTTGTTTGTTTTTCTTTTTTTTTTTGTAAATTGTGATATGGATTTCAACACAACAATTTTTTCAATTCAAATATGAATCCATATTTCACCCCGATCTCATTTGACTTGGATAACTCCAACCCGGCTATGTACAACTTGAACCAATCATATATGTTGAGTTATGATTATCCGACTCAATATGACCTATATCCCCAATCCTATGACTATAATTTTCAAAATAACTTTCACTCTTAACAGAGTTCATAGGGATTCACCTCCATTGTCCATAATTGTCCACAATTTTCACAATTTTCGTTCCCCGATTCTACTTCATATCCTCCTTTTCCTGAACCATCAATTGAAGAAAAATCATCGTTGCAAAGGACTTTGGAAGAAGCGATAGAGGCCTAAAAACAATTTGAAAACATGATGGCCTCATCATGTCTACAAAAATTTCAAAATTCATAAAATTCTTATCCAGAACCACTCCAAGAAAATCATTGTGGGAAAAAACTATGGAATTCGTGTAAGAGACCGAGTGAATAATATAAAATATGATTGAGTTTCTATGTCCATCAGATGTTCATATGACTCAAGAATCATGTCATTTTGGAAATCCAGCTTCAATTTTATTATACCAATCTAAACTTAACTAACATCAAATTCTTGATAGTTTGACAAGTTATCCAATTCCTGAAATTGAACTTGAAGATGAATGTGAACATGAGCTTTAATTTAGCGATTCAAATCCAATTCTTGAATCAATATCGACTCCTGTAATGTTACCTAAACTAAGTAACGTTCTTGAGCAGTTTTGATTCCCATAATTTCTAAACTTGAATTGATCATTTCACCCATTCATATTTCTTCCGTGGACGAAAATCAAGATTCAATTTCATTACATCCATTTGAACTTGCCCAAAATTTTGAGAACCATCTTGACATTTTGGCAAGTTATCCTTTTTCTGAAATTGAAGTTGAGCTTGAAAGTGATCCTGAATCTCAAATTGATGACTCCATTTCACTCTTTGATTCAATAATGACTCTAGTATCTTTACCAGATTTTTTTCTTTATTCCGGAGTCAATATTGAATCATGTACCAGTACACTGTGAAATTGAATCACCAATATCTTTTGATCACACTCAGTAATGGGGAAAGTGTGTGAACATCAATTCTTTGATTTGGACCCCATTTTTGGACCAATTTTGACTCTCACTTTTGAATCTCGACTTGATCTGAGTCAAATTCCCGAGTCGGTATCGATTTTTGTTCCTGTTTCATTTGAGTCCAAATCATCATCTCTCAAAATCACACTTCATTGTTGGACAAGAATGTTGAAGAAAATGACTTGATAATTATTATTGAAAATCAAAATTGGATGGGGGTAATTTTTTCAATAAGTTCATATAGTTCTCCAACATTTTACTAGGTCATAATAGAGAGGTCACTGATGGGTTCCTGTAAGATCCACAATTTTTGAATTGGGCCACATTTCGTGGACCAATTAGACCACCACCGGAGCCACCACCATGAGGTAATTTTCCTTCCCATTCCATTTGTTTCATGTATATACACATTCACAATGCATCAAGGACAATGCATGAGATAAGTGTGGGGGAGGATTTACTAACGTAGGTTGTTTTAAATTTTCTTTCTTTTACACTTCTTTTTAGGAAATTTTTAAATTTTGTATAGAAACTATTTTCTTTTCTTTTTACAAAACTTTTTGAATCAAGAGAAATAGTTTTGATTTATGAATAAGAAATTAAGATTATCTTAGGAATCAGGAAGATCTAAAATTATGAATTTTTAAACCAAGTCAAAATAATAGATCTTATTTAAATTTTAGAAAAAGGAAGTAAGATTGAAAAGATAATTTGATCTTGAATTTTTTGCCTTAGATTTATGCACTTCACACTTACACAATTTTTGGGATTGAAACAAAGACTGAAAATGTTATAAAAAATGATATATATATATATATATATATATATATATATATATATATATATATATATATATATATATATATATATATATATATGATGATAAAATCACTTATTGAAGTTGGGTAATTATGCCTCAGGAAGCATGATTATTCACGCCTAAAACGGTGGACAAAAATAAAATAATCCCCTTTAGTTTTGTGGCCTTGTTTACTCGGGTCCTTAAGTCCAAGGGATGTTTTCTCATCTGGTGCCCTAAAACTATCTGGCTTGGGAGTCACCGGCTAAACGCTCACTACCCGGGTAAGCTAGAAAGTCTAAGAAAACTAAAGGAAGAAAGAAAAAAGAAAAAAAAGAAAAAAAATATTAAATAAATGGCATGAAAGTTATAGTCGATATCCCAAAAATCTTCACTGTTCAAAAAGTGCATATTTTTCTAAGAGTTTTATGAAAGATTAAAGATTCGATTCAATTTTAAATTCTTACATTTAATTTATAACAAGATTTTGCATTTCGATTTAGTTTAAAGAAGAACAATTTCTGGTTAACCTCTGACCTTGGATCATTTATATTTTCATAAAAATACTTCAGCACTTTTTTCTATTTCAAAATGCGCTTTCAAAAATACTGACATTTGATTTCTTTTGTTATGGATTTTGTGGGTGTAATCCGCTGAAAACCCTCAGAAGACAAAACTTCTCCTCTAGGGGAAACCTAGAGGTTTAACGGCTTGTTGCACATGCTCAGTGCAATCACGTCACCTGCGAAAGTGATGTAATAATTTTCTTAGTTTTTTGTTTTGCTCGGAATGAGCAAAAGATAAGTATAGGGGTGTGATTAGTCTCTAAAACTGCATATTTCATACCACATCTTCACATTTTTTAATATTAAATTCTGCTAATAATATCTCTCTTGTATGTTTCTAGGTCCATGTCATGAAATGAAGAAGAAGACCCAAAATCCCCATTTAATTGGTGATTAAAAGCCTAAAAATATAGCCATTTGACTATGGAGGGTTGTTTCGTTAAAATCAGGGACCAAAAATCAGAAATACAAGACATGCAGCCGACAGGGGGACAAGCTGGCAGCGCGCAGCAGGCGGCGCGCACGAAAACGCAGCGTGGACCGCGTTTCCGCGGCTCTGGTGTGGAGCCGCTCACCAAGATTTGACGCGCGACTCCGTACCTGTACCCTGGTACCCAGTTTTGCCTATAAATACCCTGGGATTTCTAGAGCATGAGGGGAGGAAGTTTAGAGGAGTTTTTGAAGTGTTTTAAGGGTTTTCCCTTGTTGCAATTTAAGATAGTTTAGTTTAGTTCTTCTTCTTCCTCCTCCTTTGTATTTTTCATTTCTTGTAGATCTTGTAATAGGAAAGAGAGTGGTACATGGCTGGAAAGTAAGGGTGCTTGTAATAGAAGGTGACAATCTATAAAATGTTCTCTCTTTACCTCTCTTTGTTTTCTTATCTCTAACTCCTTTTACATGTTTAGCTAATTTTCTCTCATAGTAACTAACTACTAGCCACTAACTTGCTAACTTCTTACTTGATAATCCACATGAATCTAATAGCTGGTATTTGGTCTTGCTCTTGCAAGAGCCATTGATGGCTCATGATGGTGGATTCTAACACTCTAACATCTTAACCTCTAGCAAGCTAACATTACTTTATTTCATACTTACTCTTGTTTAGTTTTGATGGTTTACGTGTAGCTTGCACTTGTTGTGTTGAGTTTGGATGTGAAAATTATCGCATGGGTCATGCTTTGTAACGCTTTTGAACCAAGGACTAGTGATGGCCAAGGATACATGTGAGGCAACTATCACTAAGAGGTTAGCATGTAAGTGGAGCCATTAGTGGTTAGTAGCCATGGGTTTTCTTTATCTTTTTACTTTATTTTACACATACAAACAAAAATCACAAAAATCATTTCTTCTATGTTTCCAACTTCTTCGTATTTCACCGTACTCTTCTCTTTTCATTCTTTGTTTTCTTTTCTTTTTATTCTTTAAAACATTGAAGAAACTTTAACACATAGGTGAGTATCTGGTAAAGCTTCTATCGCTTCCCGTCCCTGTGGATTCAACCTGTTTAGCTTCTATGCTATAACGGAAGTATCGAGGAGGCCAAAGCACGCACTTTTAACTATTGATTTCAAAACATACACTTTTGTATGCGATTTTCCCCGATCAACAGGGAGAAGTTCGCATGAACTCTCTAGCTTCGCTGAAAGCTCGCAAGTAGCTGTGATGCAAGGTCATTTGGAGCCTCATGCGAAGCTAAAGACCGATTCAGACTTGCTGAATTTAAGGGGACAATTACACCCTGTTTGGCTATAAATAGTCCCTTGCTGAGCTAAGGACAGGGGCTAACGGGCCAATGGGCTGGAGAGAGGAGACTGGCTATAAATTCAAGAAGAAATTCTTAGCAAAAAGGTTCTCTTGTTCTCCTACTTTCAAATCTTCGATTTCTAGAACCAAGCGAGAAGGAAATCCCATTAGGAGGTAGCGTGACCGTCTGATCGATTGCATCGTCAAAGGGATAAAGTGATCTCGTACTGATCATATTCCTACCGGCATACTTTCCTAAAAATCTCAGAGGAGATCTACTTGTAATTTCTTTTTTGATTACTTATAATTTTGCTCCTCAATTCTTTTTGTAAGTTTTTCCACGAATAGCAATTTTTAATGAAAAACAAGAATCGTGCATAAACTGTAAATAATTGAGCGAGCTTTTATAGAATGCCTAAACCTTGAAATCTGCAAGAGAAAATTAAAGAAAGTTAAAGAGAATCGGTTATTAAAGAAGTCAGACCGTCACACAGACTATATGATCATTGTGTTAATTATTCATAATGAGATTTTGCGTTTTCCTCATTTCTTTTGTTCAATTCCCTATTACTTGTATTTCCTTTCCTTATTATACTTTGATTCTCTCTCACTGAGTTATTAAGCTCACCCTCTCCCTGTTTCATGTTCTCAGGTTGCGACATGGCGGAGGACCAACTTTAGGTTTATACATTTTGTAGGAAATTTTGCTAATAATGAATGTATTGAGGATGTAATTAGTTCTTATTGTATATGTTCATTATCCTATTTGATGTGTACTTGTAGCAAGTGTTAGTATTGTGAGATGGATAGTATGAATCTATATATTGTATGGAGATATGAGTTTAATTATGATTATGATGAGTTAGAGTTATAGATAGTTTGGCATTATTCTGTGGATGCCGAGAGGGGTGCTCTCTAGTATTCAATTATTGTGTTATATAAGTAGGTCGTTGTAAGCTGAAATATTATTATGATTGCGTGAGTGATTTTTAAGTTTGGTTTATATGTTTGGACTGAGAAGAAGCAGGCTGGTGTTGGCCGAAATTTTGTGATTTGAAATGTATATTTGGACATATTAATATTTACAAAGGAGGTGTTGCTGAAATTTTTAAGGATTTGGAAATGATTATGATAATCTGTCAGTTTAAAAGAATATTTATGTTAATTGAAGATCTAAGAATTCTGAGACCGTTACAATTGATATCAGAGCACAGGATATAGAATGAGAAAAGACTTAGAATAAATACAGTCGAAAGAGGATTGGATTGCTAAAACTGATTGTTATAATTGATATTCATGATTATATTTTGTATGTATATGAAAGTATTGTTTGATATGATTGGTTTAAGGGGGCAGGAGTTCTTACGTGTATGATTAATCCTGAAGCGCGGGATATTTGGTCACTGCTTATGTTCGAATAATGGTACCCACATGTCATAATTCGGATGTGTTTCTGCTGCGGGTGTGGGCCCTCGGTATGAGCTACTAGTGGTATAGGACAGTGGAGTAAGGGAATGATTAAAATATCAAGCGAGTCAAGATTAATTTGGATCATAAGGACATAGTATAGAATTGATCAAGAAATAATGAATCTTAGAGGTAAATGATCAAGGAAGATATTATATCAAAGAAAGTTTTATCGTATGCAGGAGTAATATGAAGATTTATACTTACTCATTTCAGGTACCAAGTTTCGAGGGCGAAACTTTTGTAAGGGGGTAGAAATGTAACATTCAGGTTATTAAAATCCCTGAATTAATATTCAAATTCTTGATTTGAGAGAGATTATACAGATTATCAGAGGTGATTATTGAATTAAATTTGTATAATTATGGATAAATAAATAAATATATTGGGGGGAAAATTTTTGAAGTGAAATGATGTTGGATAGTTATGAATACAAGGATATGGGTATTGTGTATGTATACATGAATGTGGGGTTTATGTACATGTGTATAATGATATTTCATAGGAAAATACAAATCAAATAATAAAAAAATCAAAATCAAATAAGTGAAAAATAAAGTTTTATTTATTTTATTATATGAGTGGTAGAGATGAGGAATTGGAAATGGAAGAGTGAAGTGGAGGGAGAAGATTTTATTGGAATTGAAGAAGGGTGAGGTGGCAATCACATAGAATTTATAGGATATATTATATTAATAAATATCACCCTCTCTCTTTATTTCCCAAAAAAATTTCTTTTTCTCTTCCCTTCCCTGTTGGTGATTGACATAACCTTTTCCCTAAAAAATTAGAGTTTTCTCCTCAATTTCTCACCCTCAATCACTCTCTTCCTCTCTCAAATTCTTCCCCTCTCTCCCATATCCCTCTTTCCCCCACTCGGGCTAGGCACAGCAGCCCAACCGGCTGGCGCGTGCCCAGCTATGTGCGGTAGCGCGGCCAGGGGGTCGCGCGCCCTGGCCGCGCGGCAGGCGACGCGCGATGCTACGGGCGACGGGGCAGCGCACGCAAGCGACGATCGACAGAGAAGGTGATGGAAATCATCTTGTATTCGTTCCTCTCCTTGCCTTGTTAAATTTCTGAAATTTTCTTGAAATTTTAAACTATGAAATTTCCTTGAACTAGTGGAGGAGTTTCCCTCATTTGGAGTGTTATACCTAGATATCATTGATTGGTAGAAAATGGGGAAGTTTATGCTTATTTGGGTTAAGAAATTTAAAGTTATGTTCCTTCATGGTTGTCATTCTAGAGTTGGATGAAATTTCATGACTTGGTTGAGGTAATGAAGGTGAGTGGGGATATTATTCTAGTCTAAAGGAATAGATTTGTTTGCTAAGATTTTGATTTAATCCTAGATATTAAGTCTATTGTGGTGTATGTTGCATGTTTCATGTGAGTAGAGCCTTTAAATTTGCTGCTTGGATCTATTTCTCTCTAATACTCTAGAGGCATTCAAACAATAAGGTGATAGCAGGATGATTTGCTTGGAAATTTCCTTTTCCAAATTAGGTACTCGTATTATTGTGCTTTTTTGGCAAAAGTAAGACTAAATATGAAAGTAGTTGACCATTAAAATTCGCACTAAACTAATCTTCGAATTGAAATCATATTTTTGCTCAAATTGTGGTAGAATTGGGAAGCAGGAGAGAGAGAGACAACTAGACGCAAGTGGAGCTTTTAGAACTTGTCGAAGGGAGTAAGTGTTTTCTATGGAAATGTAGCTTGTTCTAAGTAAGAAATTTCATGTGAACTAATTAAATGAGGTAACCAACATTACTCTGACTATGTGAAGCTACAAGGCCTGAAAGATTTTGGTACTTGTGTCTTAGTGGTAGAAAAGTGTGTTGGGTTTAGACGACGATATTTATTCCAGAATTTGGTAGGTTATGACTCGATACATTCCTGACCTGATAATTTTTTGTTAAATTTTCGGTGTAGCAAGCAGAGCGATATAGAACTATCCTATTAAATTGTATATAAATTTCAGAGTCTTAGTGCTAGATCAAGTGGTGCTCTTGATCTAATAGTATTAGATTACAATTCTCTGAGCTTCGCATAAACCAATATTCTCATGAAATAGCTTTTGTTCTTGCATTATATTGTTTCAAATTCAGGTATGTATATTGTTATGGGTATGTCTATGCCATTAAATATTTACTAGTGCATTCGCCCAGACACTTGGGTATGTCGGGCATATTATGTTGAGACGAATTTATAGATCAATCACTAGGTAGAATTAACACAAATCCTAATAACAAAGGAAAAGGAAGACAATTGGAGGATTTACTCGATCCCTCTCTCCTTTCGCACATAAGTTTAAAAGTGAGAGGTTCGAGAGGTTCAGGATAACTAAGAATATGACAGGTGACAAATATTATAATTTTCAATAAATAAGAAATAAGTTTTAATAATGCATGTTGTTACAAATTAATAACATTATTCAGTGTTGCAGGTGTTACAACTCACACAGTCCTGAAATAATATGACTGTGGTTTTTGACTCTGGGATTGTGGGCTAGGATTAGGCTGAAAATTTTATTGGCAATAGTCACAAGTTGGGAGTATTGTGATAGAAGGGTGCAAAGGGGGAGATTATAATCTAATTTCTATATTACTTGTCTATAAGAAATAAATTAGTACTAACGTCATACTAAGTATTGATGTTTTAAACTTTGAGCTTCTTAGAGGCAAATTCTGATATAGGTAAAACAATATATTATATATATATATATAAGGTGTCTAGTATCCTTATTTCAAGAGTCCAGTGCATGTAGATCATCAAAGTAAATAATAGTGGTGAGATATTCTTCATAGTTAACTCCTAGGCAATAATATGAGATTTAGTTATCTGAATATTATATGCGAAATTCTTGATCCATAAATTCATAATATATGGGTAATATGGCTGCAGGTGTCCTTTCAAGCTTTTATTTAAATAACACTTCATTGATTACATTGGTTATGAATAATAACTAAGTGCTTTCTCAATAGTAAGGAAGATGTAATTGTTGGCCCAAAGGCCTATCACCCTAGTTTTGATGATGATCAACTCATGAAGTTATGATTATTAATGATCTTGTGTTTAATTAGTGACAGATTCATTATCAAGATCTTAGTAGGTGTGGAGCTTCAACAAAGGATTTAAAGACAAGTTGGAAGCTAGCACCGGTTGATTCACGAGCCTATGCATCAAGAACACATCTAGAGATGAGCTCGGTGGATTGCATTTGGACCAAGTCAAGAAGATGAGAAGCCTTCAAGTGAAGACTTCAAGAAGATGAAGACTTGGGTCTAGGTATAAGATTTAGTTTTTTTGTTTAGTTAAAAATGTAAAGGATAGATAGTTGGTGGATTGCTCAAGTCTATATCACACACACACTCTTGATAAAACTCTTGATAGAATTGCTTTCATAAAAGAATTTTTATTTATATGTTTAGAAAAGAATTTTTTATTTAGAAAAAGATTTTTCTTTGTGACAAAATATATATACTTTGGTTTTTGGTATTTCTATCATACATATCTTTCAACCAAAATCAAGTTCAGAGCTTTATGATAAAAAAAACATAGATATTTCATTATGATTGTGTAGTGGATCATATCCATACACACTATGCTTTAATAAGTTCAAAATATCTTGTTTTTGTATTTTGTGAAGTTATGGAAAAACAAGTTTTAGAAAAACATATTTTTAGAAAAACAGTTTTTATTTTGATTGAAACTATTTTTTAGATTTACTGAGAATTTATGGGATTTTTATTAAGTTAAAAGACCTTTTTCCAAATCCCTTAACTGTGCAGTCTGAGGACTGACTGACAGGCCAAATCGGTCGACCAGGCGGTTGACCGCAGCTAGGTCGGGTCGACCGTACGGTCGACCGACGTGCACAGCCTTGTGCACGTTGTCAGCACAGTGGTCCGGTCGACCGTACGGTCGACCGCTGCAGAGAGTTCTGCTCTCTGGATTTCTGGGTCGACCGGGCGGTCGACCGTAGCTTCAACGGTCGGAAAAATGACCGTTGGCCAGTCGACCGGCCGGTCGACCGGCAGCTCTGACAGATCCCAACGGCTATATTCTGGCAGCCTATAAATTGGGGGTTCTTGTCATTGTTTAAGGCTAAGTTTTTAGAGACTCTTAGAGCCAGTTTTTCCTAGTCTTTTCAGAGAGTTTTCTCCACAAGATTTAAGTGCAAATACTTTCAATCAAAAGGGAAGATTTTATTAAGAGTGTAAAAGTGATTCTTTGTGTTTTTCACCATAGTTCTTTCCTTGCTTTTCTCACACCACACTTGAGCTATCCATTGCTATATATTCCTATAGGTGTGTTGTAGTGAGAGTATCTTTAGGTGATCAAGTGTTGTGATCACCAAAGATCTTTTCTTTGTTCTTTGAGGAGACGGGCAAGTGTGCTCGTTGGTGGTTAGAGTTCGGTTGTGAACTCTTGGTGGTTTGAGGTGCGGCCTCGGCGAGCTTGTGGAGCTTGCGTGTGTACGGGACTTGGGAGTCCAAGGGATTGTAGGTGTTGCGGCACCGAGGAGAGATCCATTGGGATCTTGCATAGTGGAAATCCTTCGTGTGTCGAAGGCGGGGATGTAGAGCAAGTGTGCTCGAACCTCGAAACAAACCCTTTGTGTTTGCGATTGCTTACTCTATCTCTCTCTCTCTCTCTCTCTCTCTCTGTCTCTTTTATATCTTGCATTCAATAATTGTCTTTATCATTTACATGCTTGATATACTCCCTTGTGCTCATAATTGCTGTACTTGCTTGGGATTGTTGTTAACACTAGTATTCAATCAAGAGAGCCAACGCGGCACCTCAACCCATTCAAGGGGAATCTAGAGGAGCTTGTCCAGAGCCCTGCAAAGGGAATTCGGCAACACTCTTGTGTTATACATAAGTGTTTAATTAAAAGAAGTTTTATTTGGTCATATTTGTCATAGCTTCCGCATTATTTGCATCATTCGGCATTAAGTGACCATTAGATTAGCCAACACCTATTCACCCCCCCTCTAGGTGTTATTTTAATTGGTATCAGAGCTAGTGCTCTTGATTTGGGTCTAACAACCTAAGAGTTAAAGATCCTCCTTTTAGGCTAATCACAATATTTTTGTACACACACACCTCACCATGGACTTCTTGTCACCACCCACCTTTGACATTCTTAACATCCAAATTTGGAAGGTTAAGATGTCCATGTACCTCAAGGCCCTAGGCATTCATGTCTATCTTGCTACATTTAATGATTCTTATGTTAACAATAGCAAGTATATTGAGGGTAATGCAAAAGCCCTAAATGCTTTGAAGAGTACCCTAAATGATGATTACTTATTTAGGGTTGCTAACATTGATTCGGCTTTTGTACCTTGGAACATCATCACCTCCCTTGGCGAAAAGGATCTATATTATGCCGGGAGCGATTCGTACGTTGGGAGCGACACCTCCAACGCATGCTTTATGGTCCAAGGGGATAACCCCCTTGAGGTAACTTCCGAATCCGAGGAAGATGATATTATGTCATATGATGAGCTCAATTCATTTTGCCAACTATTGCTTGAGAAATATGACATGAAAAAGAAAGAAATTAAAAATTTGAAAAAGGACATTGCTTGCATGCATAAAGAACATGACTCATTTAGAGATAACATTGCATGCTTAGAAAAGGATAACAAAAGTTTGAAAAAGAAAGTTGATTGCATGCATGTTGAAAATGATTCTATTAGAAATAAACTTGCATGTTTAGAAAAAGAAAATAAAGACTTGAAAAATGAAAATGTTTCCTTGCTTTCAAAATTGAATGATCTTTGTGAAGGGAACATTATTTTGAAAAATGATATTGCTATGGTGGAACAACAAAAAGAAAGTATTTTACAAGAAAATAAATCTTTAAAAGAAATTTGTTGAAAAAGAAAAGATAATGTTTCTCAAAAGAAAAAGAAAAATGATTCTTTATCTCACCATGCTTTACATGCCACAACTAATGAGATTAAGAATTTGAAATAAAATGGATGGTTTGAGTTCAACTTTGAACTCTTGTGCTTTTAATCATTCTAGGTTGGAGTCAATGTTTTCAAAGAAACAAACTCCACACATTCATGCACATCATAACCATGCATTTGCTTATGTTGACAACATGATCACACTCCTACACATAAGCATACTAAGGTGTACGTATGTACACATGTGGCCGCAAAGGCCATTTAGCAAAATATTGTTTTGATAAGAAACCTCATTTATATTTTGCTAAGTATAAAAGATTTTGGGATCCTTACAATAAAGCTAACCCCAAAGGACCCAAGAAAGTATGGGTACCAAAACCCCCACCCTTTGATTTTGATGTAGGTGAGGGCTCTCACAAAACGTGAGAGGATTGTGCCTTGATAGCGGATGCAATGGACATGATGGACAAACTTTTGGATGCATTGCTATCAAGGAGATTTTGGTGGGAAAGACCACCATATTTGGAGCTTTGGAGTTGGTAACAATTTCTAAACTCCTATTTTTTTATGTTCATGCTTGTTCATCCATAATATTCATAGCATGTTCATGTTTTAAGATTTTATGTGCTTCATGTGGTAATTACATGCTTAGATGTAGAATGTATCAAACTTACATTTATACATATACAAATAGTGAACTACAATTGACTCATATATATAGTTGAACTTCATGCTCATTTGTATCCACTTTATGCATATGTATGATCTAGTTTTGATGATTCTCATTTATACACGTTTTTGCCAATTTTTAGTGATTTACTTCATGTATATGCATTTTTAATTCAAATCTAATAAATATACATGTATACCCGTGAGTCTCTTGCTTTCATGCAAATACATTTAATAGACTCTTTTACATTTGGGATATGTATGCATATCGTTAGGATTGGATAAATCATACATTACCATGAAGATTGTTGTTTTTATGAAAATGATTTTTAATTGATTTGTTAAAAAAAAAATGACTTATATCTTTTTGAGCTTCATGACTATTTTCATAATAATACTAGTTACATAACCTTTGAACACTCACTTTTTTGAGAAATAGATAATTTTGAGCTCTATGGACTATGTGCTTGAACTTTTATGTATTTAGTATTATTCATGAAAAACATATGACTTATATCTTTGAAGGATCTTTACTAGTTTTTTCAAAACAATTTATACTAGTTATTTATTCTTCAAATAATTTTTTTATATACACATGATTCTATTTCCTCAAAATTTATTTGATGCTTCATGATTTGAATATTAGTTTATATGTTAGTTTTATCAACACTAGGATTTATGCTTGTACATATCATGGGCCACAAATAAATCTATTTATATTTGTACTTGAATGCTTATTTAAACCCATGAAATGTGCTTGTATTGCTTAGTTTTGATGATACATACATCTTTAAACTTGTATTCTCACTTATTGAATTTGATTTATGATCATGTGTTTTCATTTCATGTATATGTGTATTTTGCAAACTTTAAGATATACATGTATACCTTTTGAGTCATTTGCCTTTATTGCAAATCTACTTATATGGACTCAATTATGTTTAGGGATATGTATGTATGCTTATTGTGTTGTCAAATATACATATACCTTGAAATATAAATTTTGGTGTAATAATAAATTTTTTTTAATGATTTTCATGTTTTCAAAATTTATGATAATTTGTGACTATTTTTAAAAAAAAAGGAATATTGAGCTTTATTGCTACTTTTCATGATGCCATGTTTACACATAAAACTAGTACACTCACTTCTTTTTGAATATGAACTTTATGGATACTAGAGTGTTTTTAGTGCCATGTGATTTACTTGTGTTTCATGAAAAACATTTATTATTTATTCCTTGTTTAAAGGATTCCGTGCTAGTTGTTAAACATTTTCATTTAACTAGTTCGAATTTTTCATGTGGTAGATTATATGATGTATACACTTAAGCTTAATTTTTCAATTGGTATCATTGGATATTTCCAATTGGTATCAACATAATTCTTATTGTATATAATCATATTTTGATTGTATGTATGAATGCTTTCAAATTTAAACTATATCAATATTCATTGGTATTATCTTTTCATACATATATGTGATCTTTTTGTGCTTGTTTACAATTAGTATCTTTTAAAGCACAAAGACTGTTGATGCTAAGCTTAATTAGAATTTCAAATTGGTATCCCATATTAAGCTTGTGCATTGTGTTTTGAAATAGTATCAAAATTTGATTGTTTTACAATTGATATCTCAAAATTTGTGTGTTGAGTAAAATACAAAATTTGTTTGAATAAGGAAAGTTAAAATTTGTTTTTGATTTTTGGTATTGTATTGCCTATATGCAAGAAGAGCTTAACATCTCTTCTACATATAGATTCATGTTGAGTGTATTATATATTGAGGAGCTTAACATCTCTTCTTTATGTGGTACACGTGTGTAGGGGAGCTTCACATCTCCTCTATATACATTACATAATATGTGTTATGTGAATTGGGGCTTATCATCCCTTCTTCATGTAATGCATATGTGTAGGGAAGTTAACTTAGCGTCTTCCTCTTCATGAATGTATATCGCATATACCATTTTTTGATTGATTTGTATTACCCCTCTTTGATTTCCTTGTTTTTGACAAAAGGGGAGAAGATTTGTTTGATGTATTTTACTTTGAACCCTTTGTTGATGATTGACAAAAAGGGGGAGAAGTATTTAGATTTTATATGCATGTCTTCCTTGCTTAAGGGGGAGTAAGATTTGTGTTGATGCATATGTGTTTTGTGATTTGTTAATGTATGGAGATAAGATTTATAATGTATGGAGATAAGATTTATGATGTTATATTTACATACATGCCATACATTGCATACATATTCATGTGCTTTTATTGCCATATCTATTATTGAATGTGATGCATGAGTTAAGGGGGAGCTTCTTTGAAGTTTTACTTTAATCCATGCATATATAACTCCATGAGTTTTATCATCATCAAAAAGGGGAGATTGTTGGCCCAAAGGCCTATCACTCTAGTTTTGATGATGATCAACTCATGAAGTTATGATTACTAATGATCTTGTGTTTAATTAGTGACAGATTCATTATCAGATCTTAGTAGGTGTGGAGCTTCAACAAAGGATTTAAAGACAAGTTGGAAGCTAGCACCGGTTGATTCACGAGCCTATGCATCAAGAACACATCTAGAGATGAGCTCGGTGGATTGCATTTGGACCAAGTCAAGAAGATGAGAAGCCTTCAAGTGAAGACTTCAAGAAGATGAAGACTTGTGTCTAGGTATAAGATTTTGTTTTGTTTTAGTTAAAATGTAAAGGATAGATAGTTGGTGGATTGCTCAAGTCTATATCACACACACTCTTGATAGAATTGCTTTCATAAAAGAATTTTTATTTATATGTTTAGAAAAGAATTTTTTATTTAGAAAAAGATTTTTCTTTGTGACAAAATATATATACTTTGGTTTTTGGTATTTCTATCATACATATCTTTCAACCAAAACCAAGTTTAGAGCCTAATGTCAAAAACATAGATATATCATTATGATTGTGTAGTGGATCATATCCATACACACTATGCTTTAGTATGAAGTCAAATATCTTGTTTTTGTATTTTGTGAAGTTATGAAAAAACAAGTTTTAGAAAAACATGTTTTTAGAAAAACAGTTTTTATTTTGATTGAAACTATTTTTTAGATTTACTGAGAATTTATGGGATTTTTATTAAGTTAAAAGACCTTTTTCCAAATCCCTTAACTGTGCAGTCTGAGGACTGACTGACAGGCCAATCGGTCGACCGGGCGGTCGACCGCAGCTAGGTCGGGTCGACCGTACGGTCGACCGACGTGCACAGCCCTGTGCACGTTGTCAGCACAGTGGTCCGGTCGACCGGACGGTCGACCGCTGCAGAGAGTTCTGCTCTCTGGATTTCTGGGTCGACCGGGCGGTCGACCGGAGGCTTCAACGGTCGGAAAAATGACCGTTGGCCACCGTCCGTCGACCGGCTCTGACAGACTCCAACGGCTAGTTTTCTGGCAGCCTATAATTGGGGTTTTTGTCATTGTTTGAAGCCAAGATTTTAGAGACTCTTAGAGCCAGTTTTTCCTAGTCTTTTCAGAGAGTTTTCTCCACAAGATTTAAGTGCAAATACTTCCAATCAAAAGGGAAGATTTTATTAAGAGTGTAAAAGTGATTCTTTGTGTTTTTCACCATAGTTCTTTTCCTTGCTTTCTCACACCACACTTGAGCTATCCATTGCTATATTATCCTATAGGTGTGTTGTAGTGAGAGTTTTTGTAAGGTGATCAAAGTGTTGTGATCACCAAAGATCTTTTCTTTATACTTTGAGGAGGCGGGCAAGTGTGCTCGCGGTGGTTTGAGTTCGTGTGTAAACTCGTTGGTTCGAGGTGCGGCCTCGGCAAGCTTGTGGGAGCTTGCGTGTGTACGGGACTTGGGAGTCCGAGGGATTGTAGGTGTTGCGGCACCGAGGAGAGATCCATTGGGATCTTGCATAGTGGAAATCCTTCGTGTGTCGAAGCGGGGATG
The DNA here is from genome assembly GCA_038442645.1 of Agave tequilana. Lineage (NCBI taxonomy): Eukaryota > Viridiplantae > Streptophyta > Magnoliopsida > Asparagales > Asparagaceae > Agave > Agave tequilana. The sequence continues at coordinate 60,514 of JAVJIF010000932.1, forward strand.
TAGAGCAAGTGTGCTCGAACCCGAACAAACCCTTTGTGTTTGCGATTGCTTACTCTATCTCTCTCTCTCTCTTTGTCTCTTTATATCTTGCATTCAATAATTGTCTTTATCATTTACATGTTTGATATACTCCCTTGTGCTCATAATTGCTATACTTGCTTGGGATTGTTGTTAACACTAGTATTCAACCAAGAGAGCCAACGCGGCACCTCACCCATTCAAGGGGAATCTAGAGGAGCTTGTCCAGAGCCCTGCAAAGGGAATTCGGCAACACTCTTGTGTTATACATAAGTGTTTAATTAAAAGAAGTTTTATTTGGTCATATTTGTCATAGCTTCCGCATTATTTGCATCATTCGGCATTAAGTGACCATTAGATTAGCCAACACCTATTCACCCCCCCTCTAGGTGTTATTTTACACACATTTCTCTACTGTACTTTATGAAAACATATTTTTCACAATGAATGGCCCTGTCCATCTTGATTTTAATTTTTCTGAAAAAAAGATATAGCCTAAAGTTGTAGAGTAAGACTTTCTATCTGGTGGGAATTTTCTCATGATAAATTTATTATGAAAGATTGTAACTCTATTTTTTGTTATTCGTACATTTTTCGTAGGCTTCATTTCTTAATTCTTCAAGTTCAGAAATTTGCAATTTTTGAAGTGCATCAGCCTTGTCTAAATTAAAGTTCAATTGCATAATTGTCCATAAGGCCCGATTATCAAGCTCAACTGGTAGGTGGTAAGCCTTTCCAAAGACTAACCTATAAGAAGACATACATAAAATCATTTTGAAAGCGGTCCTGTAGGCCCATAAGACATCTAGGAATTTGGTTGACTAGTCTTTCCAGTTTTGACTCATAGTTTTCTCCAATATTAGTTTGATTTGTCTATTCGATACTTCTACCTGCCCATTAGTTTCAGGATGATATGGTGTGGACAACTTGTGCTTTATGGCATAATTTCGCATAAGAGCTTCAAAAGATATATTACAGAAATGAGTACCACTATCGCTGATTATAGTCCTAAGGGTTTCGAAGTGCGAAAAAATGTTGTCTTTCAAGAACTTAACAACAACTTGTTGTCATTCCTTTTCCTTGGATTGGCTTCAACCCACTTAGACACATAGTCCACAGCAATCAAGTTGTATTGATTCCCAATGACCTAGAAAAAAACCCATAAAGTTAATGCCATAAACGTCAAAAAGTTCTACTTTTAGAATTGGGTTTAGGAGCATCATGTTGCGTTTTGAGATCTTACCTATCATTTGACATCTTAGACACGTCTTGCAGAATTTAAAGGCATCTTTGAATAAAATGGGCCAATAAAACCTGCTTTGTAACACTTTTTTGATAATTTGCGGGGACTAAAGTGTCCACCGTATGCAAGCTCGTGATAGAAGGAAAGAACATTTTGACTTCCTATTAGAAATACATCTCCGAATGATTTGATCGAAACAATACTTAAAATGGAAGGTTCCTCCCAAAAGAAATATCGAACTTGAGATAAGAACTGATAGACATCTTGTTCCTCCAATGCGATAGTGTTTGATATAGACAAGTAGTTTACTATGTCGACAAACCATGGTTCCCTAAAGGTAGCTAAGAGTTGTTCATCGAGAAATTTGTCATTAATCGGCACTTTATTATGAGGGGCATTTGGGATACGTGAGATATGATCAGTGATAACATTTTCTACGGGCACTTTATCTCGAATTTTTAGATTAAACACTTGAAGAAGGAGGATCTAATGAATGATTCGGGCCTTGGAATACTTCTTAAACATTAGGTATCTAAGCACAGAATGATCGGTGAAGACGGTGATTTTTGACCCAAGTAGGTATGGTTGGAAATTTTCTAAAGCAAACATTATAACCAATAATTTCTTCTCAGTTGTAGTGAAGTTCAACTGGGCTTTATTTAAAGGCCTACTTGAGTAGTAAATTATATGCTGCTTGTTATCAATGCGTTGTTCTTAGGCATCGCCTATGACAAAATCTGAAGCATCACACATGATTTCAAATGACTTTGATCAATCCAAGGCCGAAATGATTGGTGTAGAAATAAGTTCCCTTTTAAGCCTATCTTAAGCAATTAGACATCCATTATTAAAATTGAAGGGCATATCCTTAACTAATAGGTTAGTCAAGGGTCTAACAGTCTTACTAAAAATCTTAATGAGCCTTTGATAAAATCCGGCATGTCCTAAGAAAGATTAAATATCTTTTACACATTTTGTCACTAAAAGTTTAGCTATGACCTTTATCTTCGCCTTATCCATTTCAATTCCTTTTCTATAAATTTCATGTCTTAGGATAATTCCATATTGTACCATGAAATGAAATTTTTTCAGTTTGTATCAAGCTCTTTTCGGCACATCGTTGGAGGATAAGGTCAAGATGGTGAAGACAATAATCAAATGAATATCCATAGATGGAGAAATCACCATAAAAATTTCTAAGAATCATTCTACAATGTCAAAAAATATGCTTAATATGCAACGTTGAAACGTTACAGGGGCATTGCACAAGCCAAAAGACATTCATTGGTAGGCAAAGGTCCCAAATAGACATGTGAATGTCGTCTTCTCTTAGTCCTCCAGAGCTATAAGAATTTTATTGTAACCCAAGTAATCATTCAAGAAACCATAGTACTCATGGCCAGCTAGTCGGTCAAGAATTTGATTGATAATGGAGGAGGGAAATGATCCTTACGAGTGGCAGCATTTATCTTTCGGTAGTCAATACAAATCCGAACCGTGGTAGAGAGCCGCGTCAGTACTAAATCTATTTTTGCATTCTCTACCACAGTGAAACTGGTTTTTAAGGAACCCGTGGATGGGCTAACCCAATGGCTCTTAGAAATAGGATAAATTATCTCATTATCTAAAGTTTCACAATTTCTACAATAGCAACCTCTTGCATAATAGGGTTTAGCCTATGCTGCGGGTCCCTCCTTAGTTTTGCCTCTTCATTTGGATGAATGTGATATTGAAATGTAGTTGGACTCAATCCCTTGATGTTGGTCATGGTCCAACCAATAACTTCCCTATATTTTCAAAGAATGGACATTGGGCTTTCTTCTTACCCAGCAATCAAATGGGACACTATAATGACTGGAAGTGTCTCTTGTCCGCTTAGGTAGACGTATTTGAGATGTTTGCGCCAAGCTTTTTACTCTAAGGAAGGGGATGACTTAATGGATTAAGTAGTCAAGTTTATTGGCTCCAGATTTAGTGATAGTGAGCTCGATGCCCAATTCACATTAGAATCAGCGCTTTACTTAGGCTGAAATCCTCAAACTCTAACTCGAATTCATAATCAATTTTTAGCTCTATCTCCTCACTGCGCTCACTTGTCAGTTCTCATTCAAATTTACCTCAAATTATTGATCATCTATATCACGTAATTATTTTCCCAGGTTGAAGACATTGACTTCTTTAGACATATCTTCAAAGGTTATTCACATGGATTCGTTCCTACAATTGATGATTATATTGGTAACAGAAAGGAACGGATGGGCTAGAATGATGAGAGTTTGAGATCTAAGATTGACATTGGTTGGGTCTCAAGAACGATAAAATATACTGGGTAAATAAACTCTCCAATCAAATGAAGGACATTGATTATTTTTTTCTTTGAAACTTTCACTGACCGGCCAACTAATTGGATCGTGACTTGATCAGATTAAGCTCGCCCAATCCAAGTTGATGGTATATTGAGAAGGAGAGTAAGTTGATACTTGCTCTCAAATCAAGGAGTGCACGACTAATTTTAGCTTTATCTAATGTGCAAGCAATGGTAAGATAATCAGGATTCTTGTACTTAACAGGGATAGGCTAGATAGTAGCTCACTAATGTTAGTGGCTATGAAACTTTTTTGACACACTAGTCTTTCTCTTCTTGGTGCACATATCTTTAAGGAATTTGGCATAAGATAGGACTTATTGGATTGCATCAAGAAGGGGCACATTTATCTTTACTTGATTAACTATCTCAAGTATTTTCTCCATTTGCGCAGTTTGTTTACTATTGTTCTTAAGTTTATTTGAAAATGAGTCTGTAGGCTTGTGCACCTGATTGGCTGACTTGTCCTTATCAAAATTAGAGGAGTAGAACTAGACGAAGTGGATGCTTGTGTTTGATTGTGCTGGATAGGAGTTGATGGCATCAACACTTTGTTATCTACTTGTTTTCTTGACCTAAGTCTATGAACCACATTACACTAACTCAACTATTCATCTTGAGCCAAATGGGCTTGACTAGAGTTTCTAGGGTTTATGAACAGCTGACTAGGCAAACTCCCTTTCAGCCTTTCATTTAGTGAACTGGCTAACTGATTCATCTGAACTTCTAACCTAGATATGCTTTGAGTGTGGTTACTTAACAGTTTCTCATGTTTTGCATGAATGATGCTGAGGATTTTAATGAGATTTTTCATACTCTTCTCAAATCAGTCAATTTCTTTTTAGCTGGAGGATTTTGGAATGGAAAGCTTGGAACTTGGTTGGGAAAATTTTGTTGAAAATTGGAAGGTTGAAAATTGTTGGAAAAATTGGATCTAAGATGATCATGGTGATTTTAGCTCTATGAGAAATTTGGGTGATTTCTCCAGCAGGATTGTACGTTTGTGAGTAGAGATTATTTTGGGGTCTTGAGAAGGCCGTGTTTATGGACTCGGGCAATATTTGCTAAGCGAAAAAAATAGGACACTCTTCAAATAAATGGTTCATGCTTGACAGTATATGCAGCCAAGATTTGGAATTAGTATTGGGCTGAGTTGGTTCACTGGAGTTGGCTTTTTTGTTTTTAAAGCTTCCAGTTTTCTCCTTAGGCTAGCAATTTTAGTCTTGATTATGATGGATATCTCGATGGAATGTAGACCATTTTTTGCAGAGATGAAGTTATTGTTCCTAGATTTGTCGGGAGTTGGCTCCCACTGGATGATCTTCTCCGCTAAATCCTAAAATAATTTCCACCTTGATCTTTCATTCTTTTGTAAGAATTCCCTTGACACATGGTCTCTAAAAGAGTCTTAGTTTGATAGTCTAAACCATCATAGAGAATTTGGCACTGCCACCATTTCTCTATACTATGATGGGGCCATTAGGCAAGGATGTCTTTGAAATATTCAAAGTACTTTAAAAAAGGTCATTCAGGTCTTGCGTAAATTGCATAATGTTCTTCTTAATGAGGGTGGTTTTATGGATATTGTAAAATTTCTTTATGAATACATTAAGAAAATAATCCCATGAAAGTGACAGGATTAACCGCTAAACTATAAATCCATTTCTTTGCTAGGCCTTTTTGGGAGAATGGAATGAAACACAATCTAATAATACTATCTTCGAGATAGGGTATTTTCATCATGAGACATACTTTCTTAATTCTCTTATGAAGACGTATGCATCCTCTAATTTTGAATCATGAAATTTGGAGAGAGTGTTAATGAATTGTGGCTTAAACTCAAATTGTTGCCACCGGCTTTGGGAGCTGAATGCAAGATGAAGTGATGTTCCAGTGGGATAAAACCTATCCTTCAGAGATGATGGTTAGGCCATAACCAAATCTTGTTTTGGTGGTGAACTTTTTCTGGTTTTCTAGATGTAAAGGGTTCTCTCGACCACACTTGCATATACAATTAATACCATAAACAAAATCACCAATCAGTCACATAAAAAAGGAAAAAGAAAAATAAACCGAGCATATTATAAGGTAAACTTAAACCTTGATGACTCCTGACTGGTTGATTGTTCATGGAAAGTATATTACAGCAATCTGACAACAAGTTAATCGGCCAGATAGGTGGCAAGATCAGTGAAAAGTATCCGTGCCAGAGAACAGGCCTAATATGCCAAACCACTATTCTTCGAGGTTTTACCTCTTAATCCTCAACTTTTGACACTAATTTGACTAGAGTCAAACTCTAACGACTTCCTCCTTAGATCAATCTCCGAGTGAGTCCGAGATGTCCCCAGGATAACGTCTATTCAAATTTTAAATTAGGCTTAGGTTGTGAGTGTTTTGGAGATGGTTTGTGGCTAAGAAAAGATAATGACTTTCCCACCTTATCTAGCTTTTGGGATTTGCCTTTAGTTCATTTTTGTACACGTGTGCAAGTAAAGAGACAAGTAACACTCAAAACAATTATAAATCACCCAAGAATATTTCCTAATATAAATGCAATATAGATATAACTTGTCTCTATCACTCTTCAACAGTAACTGAAAAGAAACAGAATTGGACAAATGCCTAGGATGCAAATCTAACTATTTTTTTGACAATCAAATAAGTAGGTTACTGTTGAGATTAAAACAATGTGCAATTACAACTATCAAGAAAACTAAAAATAGTAGAGACTTAGTTTTGCAGTTCTGAAGCACCTGCAGAAAGTTTAGCAAGTGGAACCACCACTTTGCTTAGGAAACATGCCCTTGGTCGTGGAATCGCGATAAGCTTGTGGTGCCTTATGCTCTGCTCAAGGATGGTAACTATATTCTATACCCTTCAGTTCCTTGAAACATATTCCTGCACACACTAACAAAGAACAAAGATTGTTAGAAAAATACTGTCTCATTCCCTTCCCGGCAATGGCGCCAAAAATTGATTTTGAAAATCATTTAGTTTAGAAAGATGTTATCTGAAAGCAGGTGTGTGTCTCTGATTTCTTGTAATTTAACCGCTATAGCAATGGCTATGCAGGTTAAATCCACAGGGAGATGAGATGCACTTTTTTGGTACGGTTCTTAAATCAATCTCTTCTCTGCTTAAGAAATAAAAAAGAGAAGAAAAAATAAGAGAGTGTTTGCTTTGTTTTTGTTTTGAGAGTTTTGAGAGAGATATAAAAAGAAAGAAACTTAAAAGATGGTTGAAGAAAAAACTAAAAGGTTTCTAAAATTAAGGTTTCTAATAAAGAAAGAAAACATAAAAGGAAAGAGATTTTATTAGAAAATTTACTAATCTTTGAAAGATAATTGCTTCACTTTGATCTTAAGCAAAAATTTAACTTTTGAGTTTGCATGAGAATTAAGCAAGACAAATAAGATGGAAAAAAATACTCTTATTTGAATTAACTCTTAGTTAAAATTGAATATTAAACTATCAACTTTTAACAAGCATAGAATAAGAAAATTATTGACTAGTATTAGTAAATACATGTTAATACCCATCCTTATGTACCTACAAGAACACTAACTTATTCACAAGGCCTGAATTTAGGCATACATATATTCAATTGGATTATTAATTAAGAATTAGTTGTTAGTGGTGTTTAGAGAGTAGCAAGCAATAAGAGGAATTAATTACTCATGGTTAAAGCAAAGCAAAGAAAAGAAGAAGATATAACAGATTGCAAAATTGAAAACCAAGTAAACAACAAAAGAGATTTAAGAGGAGAATTAAAACTTTGTATTGAATTTGTCACATTCAATTACAATCGCTCATTCTTCCTCACCAAAATCACTCTTGATCTATAACCTAGAAAATTAAAATAGAAATTCAGAAGAAAAAAATAAGAAAATCATAATCTCTTGATCTTTGGATATCTCTTTGCCTCTGCCTCCAACAGGATATTTACAAGAAAACTCCTAGTAATCCATGATGCACAAGCACATACCAAAATGCAGAACCAATAGCCTAGATTGTGTCGCGTTTTTGCAGGAAATTAAGTGGAAATCACAGCAATTTCATGGCTGATTATGTTGCATTTTCTTCTACAATTTCGCCTTGGCCAACTACCAACAGGTTTTATTCTCAGAATTTCGATTTGAACTGTGGATATTATGAGATTATTCTTTTCTTCTCTTAACTTAAAAATAATTCATTTGGAATCCGAATTTAATTGTGTTTTTTGTGGGCTTTTTAGGCTTTCCTTCTCCTTTTCCACTTAAATAAATATATGCCCACTAATAAAAAAAGTTAAATAGCAGAGTTTTATTTAAAATAAATATGAAAATATGATGTATGATATGCAAAATTGACGATTATCAGATGTCATGCTGAAATTCCGCTTAGTTAGTGAGAATTTTCTCAGAAGAGGAACTAAGCTCAAGAGAATTCATCTTATCCATTAAGGCTTGGATAGATGAAGAGGATGATCCAGAATCAAACTGAATGGAGGAGGTGCCTGAGGGACTTGGGCACACTCGCGAGTACCCATTTGCATCCGTTTTAGAAGAGTACAGTCAATATTTATGGAAAGAGCAAAAGCGGTCTAGGAAGAGAGATCAATCTTGAAGTATTGAAGAAGATAAGTAACCATCATCCCAAAAAGAGATTCCTACTCAGAATGAGAAGATTTTCAGAAGTCATATAATTAACAATGAGTTTAGAGAAATTGACTCTAATGACTTTTAGAAGGCAATATATCAAGAGAGTGCACATTTCCTGGCGTGACTATATTCTCTGAATTTCGGAAGTAGATTGTAGAACACGATTTTAGTAAGTTCGTAAGAACTTGCACAATAAGAGTATAATATTTAACCTCTTCGTTCTTTACTAAGTCGGGTTTATCATCGTTATAAAGCAATTGAGATGCGGTGTACATGGTCCCATTTTAAGGATATTCAAAATCCTCTAGATTGGGATCATAAATGTCAGCTCCCTTACATGAATTGAAGAATGCGAGCAAAGATCTAGGGACTTTCATGTTATAGTCACCAACTCAAGAGTAGATGATATCATTGTCAAAGGTCAAATTGCATAGACATGGCACCACTTTGGGTAAACCTGTTCTTTAATGGAGACAAAATATTGTAATTGATTGGCTCAAAGAATTTCAGCTAGATGAAGATGTTCAAAGTCATTAAAAAGCACAGATCTACCTGGGATGATTTGTTTATTACAAAGCATGGAATGCTTGTATTTAGCATTCTCAGAAACAAATGGTCCACGATTTGAGGGTTTGGCTCTAGCATTCTCAGAAACAAATGGTCCAAGATTTGAGGGTTTGACTCTACTTTCAATTTTCTTGAATTTCTCAGGTTTTTCAGCATTTGGAAGACATGATTAATCAAGGAAAATAACAGCTTGAAATTGAAGAAACAAAGATGTTAAATGATAAAGCTTGAGGTTTAGAAAAAATTACCAAAATAGAAGAACGGTTTCCGTCACAAATCAAGTAAGGATGATGGAACCAGGAGCTATTTGAAAAATATTGTGTTAATTTGTAGAGAACTGGATGAACTTGAGATGATCTGGTGATGGTTTGTGAAGAGGAGTCGGCAGAAGAGACAAAAAAGAAATGGAATTAGGGATCTAGGATTTTTAAAAGCAGTGTTTTATAGGCTAGAACTGACTCTTGGTCAAAAGGCCGGTCGACCGACTCAGTCTATAGTTACACAATGGTCGACCGGGCGGTCGACTGAGATGGGCAAACAGAGAGTATTGCACTCTCGACCGAGGTGATGTCGACCGAAATGGGCAAACGGAGTCCTGCACTCTCGCTTTGTCGACCGGGTGGTCAACTGAAAGTGAGAAATAGAGAACTCAACACAGATCTTGGTCGACCGGGACATGAATTCAACTAACTCTCTTCACAGATCTCGATCAACGAGGCGGTCGACCGGGACTACTCCAGAAATCATTTACATTTCCAAAAGCTTTGGTTTTTAAAGAAATTTTTGAAATAAACTTGTTAAATCAAATATACTACATAAGGTTATTTTGAAAATATTTTTGACAAGCAAAAGTTCATGGAATATATTTGTTTAAATATTGTGGTTGAAAATGCCATTAAAATGCACATCAAAATCATATAAATTTTAAAATATAAATTAAGCAATTTAAAAAATTAAGAAATGAAGCTGTATACCTTTTACGGGCTCTGAACTTCTCCTCATGATTCCTCTAGATTAAGAGTTGGGTTACAGAATTGCTGTTTATTTTTATGCTTATTAAATGAGATAAGTATATCATCATAAATATTCAAAATACACTAACACATGTTAATTAGAAAACATAATTGATAACAATAACAACTCACAGACATTATGCATAGTATACACATGTAGAGTCTAGATCATCAACATGGTATGCATTTCAATGCAAACCAAATAGAATCAATCACATGTATCAAGATATGTATAACTATTAAATTCGTCAAAATTGTCTAAACATGGAAACTAATACACATGAAACTAGTTAATCACTCATTATTTCTAAGCATGGATTACAAGTATGAAGTCTAGACTAATCATCATGTTTATGTAGGCAATGTAAATTCAAATAAGTGGAGATGTTACCGATACGGCTATAGCTAGCAATCTCTAATCCCAAGGGTGGCTTTCACCCATCTTACTTCCTTAAATAGTGATGCATCAAATTGGTTACTCTTTCAAGCTCCAAATGCACCCATCATTAAGGTACTAACTCCCCTCGAGTCTTGGAGGAGGATACATGTATATCAATTAAATTCAGTGTGTTCTTCGATACCAATATCTTTTTGGGTCCTTGAGGGTTAGTGCTCTCCCTTACCGAAATATTATTATTTTTCAAATTCAATCTAGCATAGCAATATTGCGCAAGATGGCATTTGGCGGCCACAATATGTTATAAGTATACACCTTGCTATATATATATAAGCTTGTGTGTGTTATGCTTCGTGTACATGCTTGATGTCTACTTGTGGTGCATGTTTCCCTTGTTTTTACCCTTTGAAAACATACATTCTATCTTTTCATAATTATCTTTTCATATCAAAAGCATATTTCTTCAAATTCACATCCAAAACATTCAAACTCATTTGGTCAAAAATAATGCTTGGGCTTTTGCTCTTGCAAAATAAGTTTGTGAGAATCAAATCATTTTTGACTTCTTCAAAAGAAATTGATGAGTTTTTTCCCTTTAAATACAACATCCAACTTGTTTTTAAAATCTCATTTTCTTTTCTCAACTTTTTGGTTTGAACTTCAAAATCTTATATTGTTCTTGTAATTCTTTGAAAAAATTAGCAAGCTCATGCATAGTTAACTCATCATCATCAAGAAATGTTTCAAGAGATATATTAGTGGGGTCATCCCCTTGTATCATAAGCATACGTGTGCCGTATCCACTTTCATATTGGACTCACTCTCTGAATCATCCCAAGGGGCCACCATGGCCTTCTTCTTTTGTGTCTTCTTGAAGAGGTAGCTTGTAGATATGAATAATCTGCAATCAAGTGCTCCGTCTTCTTACAATGGTAGCATGGACCCATCTCTTCCTTCCTTCTTTCATTTTTTCCTTTTGGTCTTGTCCTATGAAAGTTGCTCATTCTTCCTTCTTGTAAAACATTTTGCCAACCTTTCTTACTAGCATGGCAAATTCTTCTTCTTCTCCTTCATCCGTGGACTCCTCATCTTCAAATATAGTTGGAGTCGCTTTGAATGTAATAAACGTCTTTTTTGGAGGTTCTCTTCCTTCATGAACCTCCATCTTCATCTCACGGGGTTTGAGATTCTCAATGAAGCTGGAGAAATTCATCTCCTCTATATGTTAAGCTTCTTGTAAGTTGTTGCCTAGACCTCCTAGGATTTGAAAGAGCTCCTATCACTCTCCTTATCTTTTGATTGTTATCTATTACATCACCTAATGAAGATAACCCATTAGTAATTTTCGTAAAAGGAGTAAGCATTTCATCTATTGGTTCATTATCAAGCATATAAAAATTCTCATATTAAGAATGAATCAAATCTATCTTGGACCTTTTAACTTGAGAGGTCCCCTCATGCTTAATTATCAAATCATTCTGCACTTCATATTTAAATTTACAATTAAACATACGAGATATATTACCATCATTAAATACTTTTATGAGTGCATACTGTGCCTTAAGATTAGTCTCATAGTCCTTGGCGGTGGCTTCGGACCATGTATCCTCATCACCATGAGGTTCTACAAACTTTTTAGTAACGATCTTTGCTACCTTAAACCCTAGAGACTTGAGAAATAGGATCTACAAATTGAAAAGTTAAGATGATCAAATTTGTTTAGGGACTTGTTGCTAGAAAAATCAAGTGAAGCCATGTGTGTGAGCAATATATTCAAAATGCAACAAATATATAGCTAAACAAAGGATTGTTCTATGGAGGTTAAGCCAAATATATGGAGAAGTAGCTCTGATACTAATTGAAATCACCTAAAGGGGGTGAATAGGTGATGGCTATAACTAACATGGAATTAAAAAACTATGCTAACTAGCAATACAGCATATTATGAGCATACAACCGTCCCACGCAAGTGTATTGCTAAAGCACAAACTAAATATCAAACAAGTAAAGATGACAATAATTGCATGAAAGATATAAAGGAGTAAGTTGAATAGAGAGAAGGCAATCGCAAATATAAGGATATGCTTCGAGGTTCAACCACTTGCTCTACGTCCCCGCTTTCTCCGCACTAAAGGATTTCCAGTATGATCGATCCCTCATGATCATCAACCCTTACAAGTTCCCGCAAGAAATCACAAACCAGCAAGTCCCTCACTCGGTGCCGCAGCATCTACAATATAAGCTCCCGAGCTTACTTAAGGACACAACCTCTATAACTTGCTGAATACAAAAAAGTGATCTTCTCCTAGATCACAAAGATCACAATAATCCTTATAACCAAGATGGAGGAGATGAAGCTTTTTGAGATTGTGAGTGTGAATGAAGCTTGAAAGATTGGATTGAAGGATCAAAGCCTGAAACAAAGTAGGATTTTGAATTTGACTCAAATATGAATTCTTTTGAATTTCCATGTTAAATTTCTTAGAAATATTGATTTAAAATCTTAGCATTTTTTCTGAGGGTTCTCCCCAGTATCCTTTTAATAGAGGATCAAAATAGCTGTTAGACCCCAAGATAATCGTTGTAGGTTAATACAGAAAGTTAAATTTCAAAATATAGTCGTTTGAGGCAAACCTCAGGCTAATTTAGCCTGTCGGTCAACCGGGCAGTCGACCATCAATGATCATATTTCTAATTGTTAGGGATATCAGTTGACCGGGCGATCGACTGAGATGCCCAAACTAAGAGCAGTGTTTCCAGCAGTCGACTGGCCGGTCGACTGATGTACACAGCAGAGTGCAGACCTCAAATGCGGTCGACCGGTGGGTCGAGCAACATGCACAAGAAACCTATGCATGTCATGCACATCCGGTCGACTGGCCAAAGCACAAAATTGTTTTTTTAATTTTCATAATCATCTTTGAAATTCCATTAAAGTTTTTTTAAAACTATTTACAAAATAAGTTTCATATATATTTATTTAGCACAAAACTGCGTGATCATAGACACACAAAATACAAAAATTTGAACTCGTTTTGGTAACCTTGAAATCCTTTTCAAATACTTTTTCAAATTCATAAATCCAAATTTTCATTTTGTAAACTCTAACAATTTTTTTCAATATTTTGTGATGAGAGGATGATAACGATTTTGAGTGTGAGTGTGAATCTCAATAGCAATCTAAACTCCTAAAACTTGATTTTAAGAAAAACTAAATTCTTACATAAAGAATGCTTTACATAGTCTTCTAGTGTGTTTCAATGCATCCATCCTGATTCCTTGAGATTCACTCCGTTCTTGAGTGCTACATGTGTTCTTGAATCAACTTGATGTTAGCTTCAAGACTTGACTTTGAGTCTTTTAAGAAGCTAAATATATAAACTATAATTTTTATAAATCTGTAACTTAAATAATCAAAATTCATTAGTAAAATAACTACATTAGATAATCATCATCAAAACACGGATGGGGACACGCCCATTGTATTTAGCACCACTATCAAATATCTTGCAAGTTACATTGCTTTATAAGGCCTACTATTGCACCTACTTGCGCTAAAGTGGGGGATCAACAACATTGATTGATAATTATGATTTTTATGTATATTTTATATTCTTTTCAACTATTTTTATCACATTTGACTCTGTATGGGTAGTTTTATTTATGATTTTGCAGATATAAGGTCAAGAGAAACTTTAGAGGGGAAAAAAGAACCCTGAAAAGCGATAAAGATAAGAGTTGCTACAAGGAATTCACTTATATAGAAACCCAAGTATGAAACTAGATAGTCAAATAGAGATTACACAATAAATAGAAGAGGATTTTCAAAGTTTTTGGGTCAAAGTCAAATGGTGAATTCTCTATTGACTCGGTGGATTCTTCATTCACAGTTCAAACAAAGGCCAACCCAGATTTCTACAGTAGTTCAGACCGAGCACGTAGAAGTATTTTGATCATAACGTTTGCTACAGGAATTTAATTTAGATGATTTAAGATGCTATGGAAAGAAGACTGAAAGGGATACAATATTTACATTGACAACATTTCCAGTTCTATCATTTGACAACCTGCTTTTAGTAATTACGATGAGCTGGCTTTAATACAAATTATAATCAAAGTCTGACACCAAATTGAAGTTAGATTTGGATTTTTTCCTGCATCCCTTATTTGAATAGGTCTCTAAGGTGTATAAATACAGCATCAATCTCTTATAAAAGACAAGCTTGAATCTAATCAAAGAAGATGCTTTACAATTTAAGTTTTAGTTTCTCGCTTGTAAATACTCTTTCTTATATAAAATTCTGACATTTGGAGAAGAAATTCTGGTGCTTTAGAAGAAGAAGATAAGAAGAGAAGCAACAACTAAAGATTAGACGTGATCTCTAAATTGGTGTTATCATTTTCTTTCTCTTTTAATTTACTATATGAAGATGAGATTCATGTTCTTTGTTTTGCTTTGCAACTTTTTAATCACCAACAAATTCTCCATAACAGGACATTGACGTAGGCAATTTATATGAAGATTTAATCTTGTTTTTGTTTATTTTCTATTATACTACTACATTCTTCATGTTAAAATTTCTATGTTAAGTTTTTATTCTCGTTCTTCAAGTTATTAATTGATTGCAGCAATTATAAAGATGGCTAGGTTGAGACTGATAGGAGATAACCTAGAAAGGCATTTAGGATTAAAAATCACTTCTTACAGGTTAAGACCGATAAAAGAAGCATATGTTGTGCAATCTTAAGAGAATGACTAGAGATCTTAATGCTGTTTTGGCTAGCAAATTTACTAGATCAATAGATTGTGGGTTCTATTTTAAACTTAGATTTAATATTACTCGACAGAGAATATTAATTAAAATAAGATTTTTCAATTATTAACATGAGTAGCATGTAGTTAATAGCTCAATCAACTCGTTAAATCGGATTATTAAATTGAAGTCAATTGCCTAGTGATTTTCTATCCAAAACCAACATCTTTCCCATTTATTTTACTTCTCTATTTTTATCCATCTTTTAAATAAAGCTTTGAGTCTTGAGTCAATACACCTTTGGTACTTAATAAGATAATAAAAATATCGTGAGAGTTTGACACTCTATTCATCACTTTATTACTTGTAAAGTATTGGTGCACTTGCCAGCCAATTCGCACATCAATTTTTTGGCATCACACACACGACTAAGTTCAGAGCATGGATCTATTACAACTTTAAGGACTTAGGATATCATCTCAAGAGACTAGCTTTCTACGTGGAGTTACTTAAATTCTTATATACCCAAGACCATCCTCAATTTTAGCTGATGTGGGACTATTGGTCGACCCAAATCCCAACACGCGTTCCTTGCGACAAGCTATTAGATGACTTCATTGTAGCAAGCTTTCAATGATATATTTTCTATTTTCAAGGCTCAGGCATCACCAGTTTATAATTTTTTTTCTTTTTTAAGTTGAACGGTGGGCAAAGCCCCCGCGCTTCATTAATAAGGTTTAATAGAACTGAAGACCTAAAAAACCAAGACCCTAAAGAGAAAAAGCTAAAACCACTGCAAATATGCCACGCAGGGCAGCAACCAAAAGAAAGCACTTACCAAAAAGGACGGTAACAAAAGAAAACCAAGCAACAAAAGCATGACAACGAGAGGGACGCCGTGTCTCCCAAGAGTCCCTTCAACTTCACCGTTCCCTGAGGAGAGCCCCTCGTCAATGGACGCGCATCCATAAAAGGGCATATGTGCCTTTGGTGCATTGTAATACTCTGGCGGTTTGCAGCCACATAAGTGTAGCCCAAAGTCCTATCCTTTTGTGGCCCCCATATATTCCTAGCCATAGTGTCCTCTTCTATTATTATCCTTCTTTGGCTTCTCCCATATTCGTGAAGACAGCCTTTACTTCCCATGTTCATGGCATCCAACTGGCTCCTCATCCTCTTGCTGTCGGCCACATCAATTCTTTTCCACAAACAAAGCCCTCACCACACAAATTAATTAACAGACTCTAATCCAAATTACAACTCTTCCACAGTTGATAGCCATATATGCCTACTAAATGTTAGGGTTTGTGAGAGCCACAACGTCATCCGCTGCCACTCTGGTGTGGATAATTGTAGATGTCCAAGAGGAGGAGAAACCGCTTTTACAGCGACGCTCAATTGTCCGTTGTAGGCCAGTAATGCGAGTGGCGGGGGGGTCACATCGATGGGATGCGTGCCACGATGGTAAGGCCCTCATCCTTTTTTGCCCGAGTCAAGTTGGTCGTTGGTCACTCCATTGATGATCCACAGTTCTCTTGAGTGGCAGTGGTCCTTTGATCTTGGAGTACTGTGGTCCAAAACATGAAATCAGCACGAAAATAAGAGAAAGCAGTTGGTGAGTAGAACGAAGACATTTGGGATGAAGGTCAAAGCTAATTTCATAGCACGATCCACCGTTTCTCTGCACTTTGCTAAGATGGATTAAAAGTGAATGGTAGGTATCGAGTCAGCAAATTATTTTTTTTTTGCTAGAAGCTTAGTTAATTGCAATTGAAATCTCTTTCCATCACTCTAGAATTTCTTATCATAAGCTTTTGTATTCAACGAAAGAGGGAAGATATGCAGCAGAATGATCGTTTGCGGTGGGAAGGAACGCCAACTTTGTTGCCCCGTACATGGCTGAGCTGCCAAATCAACATGAGCAAGAAGTTGTGGGAAAGATGACGTTGGAGGCTAAAAACAAGATAAACAGCAGACTAAAATAACTTTACCTGTTAACACATTCATCTGGCTTGTCGACGGGCTTCTACCGAAAGTAAGGGTTTTTCAGTTTTTACTTTGACTGTCGACATCCCCCTTCTCTCTCCAGCTGTCGACAGCCCTGTTACATATCAGTGTATTTGATTCTGATTAGGATTTTGTAATTGGGTCAGATTTGAATTCTGATAGATAGATTGTTTTTTTCCCTTTATTTTGAATTATTTTTTATTTTGAATTTAGTTTTTTATAGATAGATTAGAATTCTTTTAATTCTTTTTTATTTTCTTTTAGAAATAGGTTATAGTTTTCTAGTAGGAGTAGTACTCTCTATAAGCCTATATAAAACCCTTGTACTCTTTAATTTTAGCATCAAATATTGATTAATAAAATTGAGATTTCTCTCCAAATTACTCGTGAATTCAAGTTGTTATCTCTTGCTCGATGGATTCGAGTAAATCACTCATGGACTCGATTGCAGTGTTCATGGATATGAGCACAACTTCTACCTGAAAGCCTTCAGGGCTCGTTGGCGCTAGAACAAGATCTAGCAAGCGTCATTCGTCTTCCCCGCTTTCCATGTCAAGTGGTATTAGAGCTTTAACAAACTTTCTGACGATGACCGGAGATGACGATAAGCAATCCAGTCTCTCCACGAGAGTAGGCACCATTGAAAGGAGACTTGGTGTCCTTGAATCGACCATGGACAGTATGGTCTGAAATCAAGACGTTATCTCTCAAATTCGATGGTTGGGGCCTAGTTGTGGTGCATACTGAAGCGGGAACATTCATCTAACAATCTTCCTCCATCACCTCCACCACTATCAGGTAATCCATCCATAACCATAACGATCACGATAATTTTCTTTCCAACGACCACTTGCGTGTCAACAACTACATTAACCATCACCACCACCAAGGCGTCCTCTATGACGTCTTCCTTACGAGATCTTACTGGTGAGGAAGAACTTATCAACATTTTCTATCCTGAAGATGATTTCGAAGATGAAGGTTGTGATGGCAGGACGGCACATGGGCGGGCGCTAGGCGGATGGCGAATTCTAATCCCAGCACGGAAGAAAGATTTTCTTTTACTGACCCCGATAGTAGAAGAAGGACTCAAGCCCTAACAATATAGGATGAAGATAGAGATTCATTCTTTCAGTGAGAACCTTGACATCGTGTCTTTTTTGGACTGAGTCTATGAAGTAGAGAAGTTCTTTGACATAACTTATATCCTCGAGAAAAAGCATGTCTAGTTCATGGCGTACAAGCTCAAAGAAGGAGCGGTCACATTGTAGGACCAGTTGCAATCACAAGGAGGCGCCAAGGCAAGCCCCGGTGATGACATGGAGATGAATGAAGCAACTTCACAAGGCAGACTCCTACCACCTGACTATCAATAAATCCTCTACAATCATTTTGAGCAATGCAGGCAAGGTTTGAGGACGTGGCATCATACATGGATGAGTTCTACTTTCTTTCGTTACGATGCGACTTTGTCCTGATTGAGAAGCAGCATACTTCAAAGTACACTGTAACACCCCGTTCCCGGAATACGTACTTAGTTGCGTATTCAGATTTTTCGATCGTATTTTTTTGATTTACTTCCTATATTTATTTTGTATTATGAATTGTTTATATGATCATTTTACCTTGGATCCGGATTCGTAGATTCGGATTCAGCCTTAGTCTGAACCGGGGACCCGATCTCAGGTTATTTCTCGATTTAGTCTTTTTGTTATTCAGATTTGACCGATTTTAGTTTCAAATATCATTTTTCAATATTTTAGATTTTTCATGATTTTCTGAAATTTTTCAGAATTAAATTGAAAATCTTCAAAATTGGTGTCGACCAGTACCACTAACTGATTCTCGGATTTTTTAATTTACAAACGGAGTTGAATTTTAACAAACGACTTTCCCATAACTTCTTAAAATCACATTTTCTATCTAAATACTTTTTCTGGGATTTTTCTAATTTTATCGAATTCCACTGGATTTGGTGTCGGCCAATCGCTGGTTGATTCCAAGAATTTTAGTTTACAATTGGAATTAAATTTCTGAATTCCGCTTTCATATTACTTCTTAGATTATATTTTCTCCTTTTAGGCATTTTCTGAGATTTTTCAAATTTTTATCGAAATTCCGGCCAACCCGGTATACACCGGTATTGACGGTTGACTTTAGAATTTTTATTTTAAAAATGGAATTGAATTTCTGAAAATCAATTTCATCAAAAATTTTTAAATAATATTTATTATTTTTGAGAATTTTTGAGAAGCTTTTCAAGCTACTTCATTTTTTTGACTTTTTCGGAGTTTTCGGTGTTTTCCCAGATACCGGAATTTTATCCAGATATTTTATTTTCTCCTTATTTTATTTTTTCTCTCCTCTCTAGACACGAGTTTCACCTAATCTGGATTCAACATTTAATACAGAGATCCTCTCCATACTGCATTTAATGCACTGCTAATCAATTCCAATCAAGTCATTATGACTTTTGTCCTTTTGTTAAACGAAACTTTCGCATTTTTCCCTGGACGCAAATTTCCATCACTGTGTCTGGACAACTGTTGGACGCATATTTTCATTATATGAGACGCAGCTCCTTTTTTGAATGAAACGCGTGTTTCATTTTGTGGAATGGCACACTTGTAATTATCTAACAAACCCCTTATATATACACCCCCTTTTCTTTCCTTCTCTTTCATTTTTTTCCTCTCTTCTTCTTCTCCAACAGCAGCCAACGTCCACCAGCAGCCCAAAACCACCTTGCCTCCTCCCTCCTTGGCAGGCCACTCTCCCCTCCATCTCCACTAACTTCTACCACCATTTTCTCCACCACTTTCTCCTCCTCCATCTCCTCCTTCATTCCAACAACAACAACCATAACACCACCACCACACCACCTTCTTCTTCCTCTCTTACACCAAACAACCCATTCTCACCACCAACTTCACCACCTTCCCCACCACTACCTACACCACCTTGACCCACCACGAACCACGCCATTTTTCTCTCCTCGGAATACTCTTTCTAACGAGGTACAGCTTCGTTCTCCGAAGCCTCGTTTTCAAAACTCCATTTTCACCATTTCAACTAGAGTTGCACCATCATTGCTTGGGCTTGGGGGCTTGGGGGCTTTGGCCCCCGTCTCCGGCTACTTCCGGCCGTCTCCGACCACCTCCGGCCATCACCGGCAACATGACCGACCATCCCCCTTCCCTTCTTCTTTCGTTTCTTTCCTTTCCTTCTTTCTTTTCTTCCCTTCATTCATTCTTTCTTTCCTTCTCTTTTCTTTCCTTCTTTCTTTTCCTTTCCTTTGATTCCAAACCTGCATCTCTCTCTCCCCTTCTCCCCTTGCGTCCCCTTCTCACCCTTTCCCTGCGTCTCCCTTTTATTTCTCTGTCTCCCCCTTTCTCTTGTTATGTGATTACTAGACGCGGATTTTACCCCTGCGTTCAAGTAATTATTTAACGCGACCTTCGCGTTCTTATATCAACACGACGCGGAGTTCATGCTCGCGTCTGCGTTCTCCTCGTGTCCTTGCTAGAACGCGGTTCTCGAACCTCGCGTTTGTGATCTCTACGCAACGCGGCTCCCGCGTCTGCGATTCCCGCGTCTTCATTCTCTCTCCTTCTGGCTCATTCTCTCTCCTCATCTACATAATACAATCTTTACATTATTGAACGCGTTTACGCGTTAGTTACCTGAATTCCAGAGATCGGGGATTTCACAGTATTTTTCGTATTTAGGCGAGTGTCCTCGCCTCCATTGGATTTTCCCCGCTTCGTTGGGTCGACTTGTATTGGCATTATGTATCACTTAACATGTTACTACTTGAAGCATGTTCCTGTTATGTTATCTCTTATCACTTATCACTTGTTATGACATGACTTATTACCTGTCACCTGCCCGATCACTTGTCACTGTCATGATTAAAACCTGATACCTGTTATGCTTACTCTCTACCCATGATTATCACCTTACGGGAAAATAGTACTTGATCTCTTGTTATGAACTCTCGTTATGCTTATTACGTACTCCTGTTATGACCAGTTATGATCCTACTCATTCCCGTAATCTGATAATTATGTTAATAAGCCATAAAAGGGATAACTTGCACGGGAATAGGAGGAAGTGATGGATGCCGGTACGATGCCTTGCTTATAGTAATGGAATACAAAACTGACGATTCGTGTTAGGGAGATTTCAGGCCCCCAGAAGATGCGTGTTAGGGGGATTTAAGGCCCCCAATGGCTGTGTCCCGGGCGGACGGGAACTACTATAAGTATGAGCTATCAGTTCTTCATCAGCTTCTAATAACCAACCTCGACTTACTTATATATGGATGTATGTGTGTTGAGATGTACACCGGGACACATACCTAGATATATGGGTCGGACGAGTAATAATAATAAAATGCCAAGATAATAACTTGTCATGTTGTCCTACAACTTGGTTATACCACTTGTTTCGCCACAATTGCATTCATCAGGTTTTACTTCGGATTTTCGGTTTTATGATTATTATATTATACCTGTTCATGTCCTGCCTTTCCACTTATATTCTATTCCACCAGTCTCCTGCTCTTATTTTATCATATCATGAGTAGTTCCTGCTTGATATTACTTGTTATATATCTACTTGTCCTTGCATGCTTGCGCTCACGACATGATTTTTCTAATGCATGTTTATGATTCGGATTTGTCGACACACTTGTGCTTATCTATGCACGCCATTTGGCATACACATCACCACTTGCTGGGGAGTACTGACTACTCTGGATCCTCATGTCCAGGTCTCCGAGCTTGGACTGAAGGGATCTTCCTGCTGAGGACCAAGCTTACTTCTACGGAGCAGACAGACCAGCTGTAGCTCCAGTCCCATCCTTGCTCCCCCTAGTTGGCTCGCGGCTTCTCCAGCTATCTCGTGAGCGCCCCTTTTGTACTGTTCATACATGTACATCTCTTTGTATTCTCGCATTTGCGCTTATCTGTGATGTAATATTCTTGTAATATTTGTCACCTCAGGTGATAACTTTGTAAGTGTACTCATATGTTTGGAATGTATAATGCACCACGTGCTTCCGTACTCTGATTCTTGCTTGTACTGATGCTTAGCGTATATACGTGAGGGTCTTTCTGACCTGCGTATATACGTCGCAGTAACATCTCCGTATTCGCGGGATCGGGGCGTTACAGGGTGGTATCAGAGCTTAGGCTCTTGCATCCTCAGTACGTCCAGACGGCAAATTAATGGTAAAGAAATTTGCAAATGGAATACAAGAGTCTTGGGTTATACAAACCAACTACAAGTGCAGAGTTATCTATCTCTTCCTTCTGATCCATTTCTTGAATCCTAAGACCTTCAATCTTTTACCTTCCAGCTTCTTCTTGTTACCCACTTCAACCAACTCAAATATGGAAAGACGGGGAACACGTAATGGTGCTGGTACTTCTTAAGATGGATCTAACAGAGACAATGATGGCCTGATGAGGATACTTCAAGGGATGATGCAGAGTCAACAACAACAGACAGAGCTTCTACGTTAAGGACTGTTAGTTGCCCCCCAGAGCAAAGGCCAGGCAACGTGTCGGACTTCAGGAGATTACAGATGGCTATCTTTTCGGGCACAGAGAAGCCCTGGATACAGAACAGTGGCTGGTGGACACGACAGATCTTTTGAAGGCAGCCCGAGTCCCCGATGAGAACCAGGTAGAAGTGGCCAAGATACAATTGAAGGATGTGGCCCGAACATGGTGGTTGGCAGAAGAAGCGACACTGAAGAAACCCATCACTTGGGACCAGTTCTCAAAGGGTTTCTACGAGAGATTCTTCCTTGTAACAGCTCAAAGGGACATGGAAGAACAATTTATCCGGTTACAACAGCGAAACCGGTCAGTTAATGAATATGCTACCGAATTCTTTGAGGCTCAACAGATTTGCTCCCTATATGGTGGCAGACGAAGAAAACAGGCTAGCAGATTTCAGCAAGGGCTAAAGATGGACGTCCAGATGTATCTTATTCCTCAACAGTTGAAGACGTACTTGAAAAATCACCTAGAGGGGGGGTGAATAGGTGATGATGCTAATCTAATGAACTCAATGCGAAATTTAAAAACTAATTGCAATAGACAAGAGATGCACACTCAAACAAGCCAAGCAAATAATTATGAATGAATAATATGAATAGATGCAAGGTACAAAGTAAAGAGAGAGAGATAGAGTAAGAGCCAAGGGATCAAGCGTAAACAACATGATATGTTTCGAGATTCGAGCACCCAGCTCTACATCCCCGCCTTCACCCAGAAGGATTTTAAGTCCACTAGCTTGTCCACAAAGGACTCCCACAAAGGGAACCTCTAACGAGGATTTGGGGCAATCACAATTATAAGGAGTACCCAACTCCTCTCCTTACAAATACAACCTCCTCCTTGAGGCACAACTCCAAGCCAACAAATAATCACCTCACAACTTGAGGGATTAGCACAAAGCTTACACAAGGATCACCTCACCACTTGAGGGGTACAACCCCTCACACAACCTCCTCAACACAATGAGGAAAGGCACAAAGCCAAGCAAATGAAGGGTTTACAACTTGGTGGTCTAAAACAACAACCACAAACAATTTCTTTCTCCCACACAAAGATCTTATAGAATAAGAAAGTAGATGTAGCTCAAGTGTGGAGAAAACAATGGAATGGAAATCAAAATCACAAAGAAAATCCTTGGGAAAAACTGAACCAAGATATAGAAGTTGAATCAAAACTCTTTTTCCCAAAACCCTTTTCTTTGATTTTCCAAACCCTAAAAACACCAAATAGATTGTTCAATTTGAATCCAAAAACTTCTTTTGATTGCTGTGAAAACACCAGAGAGTAAGGAAAAATTCGCACAAAAAATCTTATAGAAAATAGGCCATTAATGGGTATTTATAGCCCCAGAAAAATATAGCCGTTGGCAGCAGAAACTGCCAGAAATGACCTACCGGTCGACCGCCGGTCGACCGTCCAACGGTCAAATTCTGCCCGTTGCCAGCTACCGGTCGACCGCCCCGGTCGACCGAAACAAACAGAGACTAGCCTGCATGCAGTCGGTCAACCCTGCGGTCGGCCGGCCCAATAGGCAGCCAGCGTGCACGTATCCGTGCACGTCGGTCGACCCGAACGTCGACCGGCTACTTGGTGCGGCCGACCGTTCGGGTCGACCGACCTAGCCTGGCAGAGGCTGCTCTGATCAGCAAAAACATGTAATTTTTAATCCCAAAAATTCCCATTAAATCTCTAAAAATTCACAAAAAAAGTTTTGATAATTTGCATTGATATATAAACATATGATAAAAGTTTTGACTCAAGTATCAAGCAATTAAAACTATTTTTGTATCTTACAATATTTTCTAAAAACCAAAAACTGTATTTTCTAAAACTTGAATTTTTGAATAGAAAATACATTTTGTCCAAAACTCATCTAAATACAAAAATATGATATTTAAACATTTTGAAGCATGATGCATATGGATAGAAATCTACTATACATGAAACATATACATATCATAGTTTTTGTCCTTAATTCCAAATATGTTTTGTCAAAGATATCAAAATATAAACACATGAGATAGACTATCAAACTAAGTTTGTCTAGAAAGTTGAAGCATGCATGTATATAGAACAAATCTAATATACACTAAACCATGTAAACTTTGTTTTGATTTATCTATTCATGAAACCAAGATCGGTTAAACCAAAAACGGAAAACCGAAAACCAATATTCAAAACATGAAACGTGTGTGTTGTGAACTTGAGCATATCATACTATTCTAATCTTTACAATTTGGATCTAAACACAAAACTAAACTATGGTACCAATGTCTTCTTGTAGAGCGCAATCTCCAAGCCGACTCGATCCAAAACTCTTTGATCCACCGAGCAAGTGCTATATATGATCTTTGACGCTCAGGCTCTTGAATCAACATGTGAAAGCTTTCAAATCATCTTGTTGAAGCTAATCACCAACTAATAACTTGATTAAAGATCTGAAACTAAATAACACAAGATTATTAGAACACATAACTACATAAGTTAATCATCATCAAAACTAGAGTGGAAGGCCTTTGGGCCAACAGTACTCCCAGGTTCTCTCCATTGCCCGTGAAGTAGAACGAGGACTGGAGAAGAAGAATGAGAACTAGGTTCAGAACAAATCAGTAAAGAGACCCTTTCAGTTGATGAATGAAGAAGACGCAGCCAGGACAATCAATGGCCCGATAGTCAAGCGACCATTCCAACCTTCTCTTCCTCAGATCCTTCTCTTCCTCAGATCATATGCAATTTCTGCCACAAGCCTGGACATTATAGGAAAGAATGTCGGATGGCTAACGGACTATGCTTAGCATGTGGGACCAGGAGTCATGCAATAAGGGATTGCCCGTTCAGAAGGGTAGGAAATACAGCACCAGTCCGACCAGTACTTCCAGCCCCACCACTGAGAGGAAACCCAGAACCCGTTGACCGAAGAGCTCCATTTCCACCCTAGCAGTATGATCAGCCACAGTGAGGAGTAAGAACTAGAGCAGATCATGGTAGAGGCCAAGTCTACAACATGACAGCAGAGGCATCAGACGAAGCAGCAGCAGAATGTAAAGCCCAGTATCCAGAGCAGGAACCTTGAGGATGTCACTGTAACCGCTACCCCTGATCTTTTGTATTTTAAGTTGGAAATCTTTCGTAAATATTCCACTTTAACATTCTCTCATTGTCAACCCTGGTCTCTCCTGTGTTCATCTTCCCCTTATCGAAATACGAGGACGCAATTTTTGTAAGGTGGGTGGAATGTAACACCCCGTTCCCGAATACGTACTTAGTTGCGTATTCAAATTTCTCGGTCGTATTTTTTTTGATTTATTTCCTATATTTGTTTTGTATTATGAATTGTTTATATGATCATTTTACCTTGGATCCGGATTCGTGGACTCGGATTCAGCCTTAGTCTGAACCGGGGACCCGATCACAGGTTATTACTCGATTTAGTCTTTTTGGTATTCAGATTTGATCGATTTCAGTTTCAAATATCATTTTCCAATATTTTAGATTTTTCATGATTTTCTGAAATTTTTCAGAATTAAATTGAAAATCTTCAAAATCGGTATCGACTAGTACCACTGACCGATTCTCGGATTTTTAATTTACAAACAGAGTTGAATTTTAAGAAACGACTTTCCCATAACTTCTTAAAATCACATTTTCTATCTAAATACTTTTTCTGGGATTTTTTAATTTTATCGAAATTCTACTGGATTTGGTGTCGGCCAGTATCGCTGGTTGATTCTAAGAATTTTAGTTTACAATTGGAATCAAATTTCTGAATTCTGCTTTCATATTACTTCTTATAATTATATTTTCTCCTTTTAGGCATTTTCTGAGATTTTTCAGATTTTATCAAAATTCCGGCCAACCCGATATTGACGGTTGACTTTAGGATTTTTATTTTGAAAATGGGATTGAATTTCTGAAAACTGATTTCATCAAAAATATTTAAATAATATTTATTATTTTTGAGAATTTTGGGAAGCTTTCCAAGCTACTTCATTTTTCTGACTTTTCCAGAGTTTTCGGTGTTTTCTCAGATACCGGAATTTTATCCGGATATTTTATTTCCTCCTTATTCTATTTTCTCTCTCCTTACTAGACGCGAATTTCACCTAACCTGGATTCAATATTTAATACAGAGATCCTCTCCATACTGCATTTAATGCACTGCTAATCAATTCCAATCAAGTCATTATGACTTTGGTCCTTTTGTTAAACGCAACTTTCGCATTTTTCCCTGGACGCAAATTTCCATCACTGCGTCTGGACAACTGCTGGACACATATTTTCATTATATGAGACGCAGCTCCTTTTTTGAATGAAACACATGTTTCATTTTGTGGAATGGCACATTTGTAATTATCTAACAAACCCCTTATATATACACCTCCCTTTCATTCCTTCTCTTTCATTTTTTTTCTCTCTTCTTTCTTCTCCAACAGCAGCCAACGTCCACCAGCAGCCCAAAACCACCTCGCCTCCCTCCTTGGCCGGCCACTCTCCCCTCCATCTCCACTAACTTCTTCCACCATTTTCTCCACCACTTTCTCCTCCATCTCCTCCTTCATTCCAACAACAACAACAACTATAACACCACCACCACACCACCTTCTTCTTCCTCTCTTTACACCAAACAACTCATTCTCACCACCAACTTCACCACCTTTCCCACCACTACCTACACCACCTTGACCACCACGAACCACGCCATTTTTCTCTCCTCGGAATACTCTTTCTAATGAGGTAGAGCTTCGTTCTCCGAAGCCTCGTTTCCAAAACTCCATTTTCACCATTTCAACTAGAGTTGCACCATCATTGCTTGGGCTTGGGGCTTTGGCCACCTGTCTCCGGCCACTTCCGGCCGTCTCCGACCACCTCCGGCCACCGCCGGCAACGTGACCGACCATCCCCCTTCCCTTCTTCTTTCGTTTCTTTCCTTCCTTCTTTCTTTTCTTCCCTTCATTCATTCTTTCTTTCCTTCTCTTTTCTTTCCTTCTTTCTTTTTTCTTTCCTTTGATTCCAAACCTGCATCTCTGTCTCCCCTTCTCCCTTGCGTCCCCTTCTCACCCTTTCCCTGCGTCTCCCTTTTATTTCTCTGTCTCCCCCTTTCTCTTGTTATGTGATTACTAGACGCGGATTTTACCCCTGCGTCCAAGTAATTATTTAACGCGACCTTTGCGTTCTTATATCAACGCGACGCGGAGTTCATGCTCGCGTCTGCGTTCTCCTCGTGTCCTTGCTAGAACGTGGTTCTCGAACCCCGCGTTTTGATCTCTACGCAACGCGGCTCCCGCGTCTGCGATTCCCGCGTCTTCATTCTCTCTCCTTCTGGCTCATTCTCTCTCCTCATCTACATAGTACAATCTTTACTTTATTGAACGCGTTTACGCGTTAGTTACCTGAATTTTGAAGATCGGGAATTTCACAGTATTTTTCGTATTTAGGCGAGTGTCCTCGCCTCCATTCGATTTTCCCCGCCTCGTCGGGTCGACTTGTATTGGCATTATGTATCACTTAACATGTTACTACTTGAAGCATGTTCCTGCTATGTTATCTCTTATCACTTTTCACTTGTTATGACATGACTTATTACCTGTCACCTGCCCGATCACTTGTCACTGTCATGATTAAAACTATACCTGTTATGCTTAACTCTCTACCCATGATTATCACCTTACAGGAAAATAGTACTTGATCTCTTATTATGAACTCCCGTTATGCTTGTTATGTACTCTTGTTATGACCAGTTATGATCCTACTCATTCCCGTAATCCGATAATTATGTTAATAAGCCATAAAAAGGATAACTTGCACGGGAATGGGAGGAAGTGATGGATGCCAGTATGATGCCTTGCTTATAGTAATGGAATACAAAACTAACGATTCGTGTTAGGGGGATTTCAGGCCCCCAGAAGATGCGTGTTAGGGGGATTTAAGGCCCCCAATGGCTGTGTCCCGGGCGGACGGGAACTACTATAAGTATGAGCTATAAGTTCTTCATCAGCTTCCAATAACCAACCTCGACTTACTTATATATGGATGTATGTGTGTTGAGATGTACACCGGGACACATACCTAGATATATGGGTCGGACGAGTAATAATAATAAAATGCCAAGATAATAACTTGTCATGTTGTCCTACAACTTGGTTATACCACTTGTTTCACCACAATTGCATTCATCAGGTTTTACTTCGGATTTCCGGTTTTATGATTATTATATTATACCTGTTCATGTCCTGCCTTTCCACTTATATTCTATTCCACCAGTCTCCTGCTCTTATTTTATCATATCATGAGTAGTTCCTGCTTGATATTACTTGTTATATATCTACTTGTCCTTGCATGCTTGCGCTCATGACATGATTTTTCTAATGCATGTTTATGATTCGGATTTGTCGACACACTTGTGCTTATCTATGCACGCCATTTAGCATACACATCACCACTTGCCGGGGAGTACTGACTCCTCTGGATCCTCATGTCCAGGTCTCCGAGCTTGGACTGAAGGGGATCTTCCTGCTGAGGACCAAGCTTACTTCTGCGGAGCTAACAGACCAGCTGTAGCTCCAGTCCCATCCTTGCTCCCCCTAATTGGCTCGCGGCTTTTCCAGCTATCTCGTGAGCGCCTCTTTTGTACTGTTCATACATGTACATCTCTTTATATTCTCGCATTTGCGCTTATCAGTGATGTAATATTCTTATAATATTTGTCACCTCAGGTGATAACTTTGTAAGTGTACTCATATGTTGGAATGTATAATGCACCACGTGCTTCCGTACTCTGATTCTACTTGTACTGATACTTAGCGTATATACGTGAGGTTATTTCTGACCTGTATATATACGTCGCAGTAACGTCTCCGTATTCACGGGATCGGGGCGTTGCATACACCAACGACCTGAAGTACTCCATCGAGGAATGTATGGCCCTCCAAGATGTGTTCTATGTTGATGAGGCCCATAACAAAGCCATGAAGATAGAGAGGCTACAAAGCATAGCTTTACCTTCTAGGCATCAATTATCAATCGAAGAGCCTGTAAAAGGTGACGAAGTTCAATTAAGCACCACAACGGCTGGTCAAACACTAGTACAACCAATGAACAAAGCTTCTATATCGACACAGCAATGACCCCCGCAGTCACCAAGAGCAAAGACAATCCTTACTCCATATCTGGAATTGGGAAGTGTTACAGATGTGGTGAACTTGGCACAAGTCTAAATGAGTATCCAGAGAGAAGATAAGTTAATATGGCAGATTACGAAGAAGAAGATGATGTGCTAATTAAGACAGAGCCAGAGGATTCTGACTTCATCGAAGAACATGGAGATCATGTCGCTTGTGTTGTTCAGAAAGTGCTTTGTTTTTGTACACATATATTGCATAATAGTTACTGCATTCCTACATTTATTATATAATAATTCCTATAACTTACTTGTCTTAATGTCTAAATTTATGCAGGATATGATAGAGAGAAGATAAGCATAAATTCTATCCAATTAAATCCAAAAGTTCAAATCAACGGATCGATTCAAATCCAGAGGTTCTAAAAGTAATCTTATCTAAAGATCTGGTATATCAAAATGAGATAATACCAAGTAAAATTCAAGAAAAAATGGATTTTTTGAAAATCCACTCGGTTTCACTGAGGATAAAAGGATATATCATCAAATATGGAGCAGAATTCAAAATCTAAGAAGATAGAAAGATAGAGGAAAGATCAATAGAGGAACGCCCCCAAATCCTTACCCAATGGCCAAGATCGGCCCGCGAAAATGCGACCAATCTGTGTTTCTGCCGCTGGGATTTGAATTAGGGGGAGCATTTGCCCCCATCTGATTACTCTATCCCCTTTGCATTTGTGCCTATAATTTTTATCAAATTCGACTGAGAACAGGCACCACTCCAGAGAGAGCTTTACTTTAGATTTTTCTTTTTTTTTCAATATAATTTTTATTTTATTTTAGGTTAAAGAGAGTTACAGGATTAAAAGAGAAGAAGAGTTATTGTAGAGTGACACTATTGTAATTCTTTTTCAAGAGACTTATATTGAAGGTGACAATCAATTACATGTTTTACTTTTCTTCATCATACTCGATCTAGCCAAGCACCGCGTTCAATATTTTCTTTCTACTATTTTGCTTTATATTACTTCGCATCGAGTCATGGTACGTTAAATTTACAATAGAGGTAAATTTTCTTCTTTTCTCTCTTTTTATTTTTCTTTCTTAGATTAATCTAACAACTTTCAAAACCAACACTTTCTCTTTATTTCTTTTTCTTTAAACTTGTTTTCCTTTTCTTTTTAACAACACCCCATCTCCTTCTTTAGATTTCTTTTAACTTAGAATAGCTTTAACTATTTTTATTTTTTTTAAAACTGAGAAGAGACTCTTAACTTGTTTTAGTGAATTAAAAGAAGAAACTTATTTAATTGCTTCCATCACTGTCTCTCTCTGTGGATTACGACCCGTTAACCCTAGGTTACGCAGACCATCAAGGACCTAGTAGTGTTCTAAAAATTTGTATTTTTTCTCTGCAGGTTTGGCTTAATCAGAATTTTGGCATTGTTGCCAGGAAAGGATGATAAGTTTTTTTCTTTTTTGATTTACTTTAACGAATTAATCCCTTTTTCTTCTCTGTATTAGTGTACATGGGCTAATTTCAGAAAACAAAGAGTTGCAGTGGATACATTGCTACCCATAACCTCTGCTGTAGAAAATAGAGATCAGGACACCATAATACTGTCGCGAAAACGCCGCATTTGTGTGGCAATTGTGGAGGGACTACTAACTGCTTTCTTGCAGGTTGCTTGAAATTCAAAGTTTTACCCTCTACAGCTCTTAGTTTTCAGATTTAGATCACTGTATATGCTAATTTTAAATCAAGTAACTAGTGATTGTTAAATATTAAAAACAATTTAGACTTTACATTCTAGGACATTTGTCTAATTTCGTTTACTTTTAAATTACCGTTGAAGAGTGCTGGAGAAAAAGGTTTGTCTGAATAGCCTATAGCTTAGGAAACACATTTTATGCTATTGCTTGGTGTTATTGTTGCTATATACTTACACACGAGCACTAAATAATCTAAGGGCATATCCTTAAATGAGATAAGGTAAGGAAGTCATTATCCTCTCTTAGTCCACAAACCATCTCCACACTCACTAACCCAGCCTAACTTAAAATTGAGTAGACATTGGCCTTAAGGACATCTCGGACTCAAATAAAGATTGACGTAAGGGGAAAGTTATTAGTAGTTGATTCTTTTCAAATCAGTGTCAAAGGTTGGATTGAGGGCGGAGACCCCGAAGGCTGGTAGTTTGGCATAATTAGACCCGTTGCTTAGGCACAAATACCTCCCACTGATCTTACCCCTACCTGACTGGTTAACTTATGGTTAGGTTCTGCAATATACCTCCTGTGGATAATCAACAGTTAAGAGTCGTTTAGGTCTAAGGTCTACCCTAACATATGCTAGATTTTTCTTTATTTTCTTGTTTGTTTATTTGTTTATTTTTGTTTGTTCTTGTGAAAATGAATTATAATTACAATTATTCTGATTATAACTCAAATTCATATTTCATCCCAATCTCATTCAATTCGAATATTACCAACTCGGCATTACATAACTCTAATTTTAACCAACCAAGTATGCCAGATTGGTCTTATCCGAATCAATATATGCCCTAATCTGAGTATTATGAATAAGATTAGGATAATTATCACCACTTTTCATCGAGTCAGTGGGGATACAAATCTCTCGAGTCTTACTATCAACAATCCTATCAACAAATAGCATACCAAGACTAACCTATAGAAGAAAAATCTTCTTTAGAAAAGAGTCTCGAAGCCTTCCTTGAATCCACACGACAAATACAAATTATAGTGGACTCAAGTCTCTTAAACAATTCCCAATCCAAGATTCTTACTCTAATTTTCAAGTCCAACCATAACAAGAAGAACCTATTGACTTAGAAAAGAGTATGAAAGACTTCATTCAGTCTGAAAAAAATGTTATCCAATCTATAAATAGGCTATAAGGAAAATTGAGTCATTTGGTCAACACTATTAATAATAGAAATGAGGAAACTCTACCTAACACATTTTCGATCATTCCTAATTCTCCTGGCCATATTAACGAAGAATCATGGTATTTTGGAGATTTTAATCAAGATTCAATTTCACCACAAAATTTTAAACTTGAGCAATACCACCTATTGATAAACTGGCAAGTTTTTATTTCAATAAGGTTGAACTTGAAGACGAATATGACACCGATTCTTAATATTGTGATTCAATTTCACTTTTTGAATCTATGCTGACGCTTGTATTCTTATCCGATTTGGACCCAATTCTGAAACCAACACTGATTCCTATTCCTATAAAGCTAGAACATGAAGCACCTATTTTGGATAGTCACATTCTATTATTGGAAAATAAATATGAACTTGAATTCTATGATTTGGACCAAACTCATGAATCAACTCTGACTCTCAAATTTAAACTTGATTTGAGTTTTATTTCCGAGTCAGTATCGGTTCATACTTCTTTCATTGTTGAGCTCAAATCATCCATTCCACAAAATCATATTCCATTATTGGACCAAGATTTAGATCAATATGACTCCGTGATGATATCCCAAAGTTGGTAATAAAACCACAAAAAATTTCATGCTAGGATCTTGCATGATCCTATTCATATCGGGGAATATAAAAATATCAATAAGAAAGAAGCCATGAAGGTAGGTTTTATGAAATTCACAATATCTAGATTAGGCAGAAACGCTTGGCCTAATGATACCACCACCGGAACCACCACCTTGAGGTGACAATTGTCCTTTTTTTCTCCTTTTTAATGTATTATTACATTTCATTTATACATTGCAATGCATAAGTTTGGTGTGGGGGAGGGTTCACTAACATACTAACTTAGGTTTTACTAATAGATATAAAAATAATAAAATCCTTTCTTTAAAACTTTTTGAAAAAAAAATAATACTTTATTTTATTTTTGTAAAAAATTAAGTTAATTTTAAAGACTAAGAGGATCATAATTAGGATTTGTTATACTTGGTCAAAATAAAATTATTTTTTTGATTTTGAGGTTAGGAAGAAAATTGAAAAGTAATTTAGTCTTGTTTTTACCTTGATGAAATATGCATACTTTATACACTTACATACTTAGGGTTCAAAAAAAAAATTCTTATGCCTATATATATATATATATATATATATATATATATATATATATATATATATATATATATATATATATATATATAATCCTCTAATTAAGCTGGACATTTGTGCCTCATAAAGTATAAGTATTCATGCCTAAAAGTGGTTCATATAAAAAAGATCCTTAGTTTTGTGGTATTGTCTGCTGGCCCAGAGGCCTTTCACTCTAGTTTTGATGATGATTAACTCATGTAATTATGTTTACTAATAATCTTGTGATGTTTAGTTTCAGATCTTTAACCAGATATTAGTAGGTGATTAGCTTCAACAAAGATGTTTTGGAAGCTTTCACAGGTGATTCAAGAGCCCGAGCGTCAAGATCATATATAGCACTCGTTGGAGTCTAGCTCAGTGGATCACGGTTTGGATCGAGTCGACTTGAAGGCGGAGTTCGTCAAGAAGACCTCGGTACATAATTTAGTTTTTATTTAGATCCATGTATAAAGATTAGATAGTGTGATATGCTCAAGTTCACAACACACACACGTTTCATGTTTCGGTTTTCGGTTTTGGTTTAACCGATCTTTGTTTTCATGAATAGAAAGATCAAAATAAGTTTATATTGTTTAAATGTATATTAGATATGTTCTATATGCATGTATGCTTCATATCGTAAGCAAACTTATTTTGATATGCCTATTCATGTGTTTGGTGTTTTGGTATTTTTATCAAAACATATTTTCGGATTATTATCAAAAACATTGATATATATCTTTATATGTATATTGGAGTATATCCATATACTACATGCCTAAAAGTTGTTTAAATATCATGTTTTTATATTTGGATGAGTTTTGGAAATATCAGATATCCATTTGAAAATCCAAGTTTTAGAAAATACAGATTTTTGTTTTCGGCAAAATTTGTAAGTCACAAAAATGGTTCAAAAAGTTTGAAATATGTGTTGAAATTTATCACACATGTTTGTATATCAAATATAATGATAGAACTTATTTTTGTGGAATTTTAGAAGTTTTTATGGGATTTATTTTAAAAATTAAAACCCATTTTTTCAGTCCCAAAACTGTTTCTGCCAGGCCCTGGCGTTCGACTGACCGGTCGACCGACCAGGAGCTGGTCGACCGGAACAGCCGACCGGACGTGCACACAAACGTACACGCAGCTAGCCCCTTGGGCCGGTCGACCGACTGAAAGCAACCCACTCTCGTGTTGTTCCAGTCGACCGGGCGGTCGACCGGCCAGAGTGCGTTGCTCTCTGGTTCTGGGCGCGGTCGACCGACAGTCGCTAATGATCAAATTTAGACCGTTGGCCGATCATCCGGGCGGTCGACCGGATGGTCAATTCTGACCATTTTTGGCTGCAACGGCTAGTTTTTATAAGTGGCTATAAAAACCCCATTTGAGAGAGGTTTTCTCTAAGAATTTTTGAGCTAAAAATTTTCTACTCTCTAGTGTTTTTGCAGCAATCAAAAAGAAGTTTTTGGGCTCTATAGTTTACATTCATTTTGTATTTTTCTAGGGTTTGAAAATCAAAGAAAAGTGATTTTGAGAAAAGTGTTTTGATTCAATTTCTTCATCTTTATTTCTAGTTTTTTTCAAGGATTTTCTTTGAGTATTTATTTTCCATTCTTTTGGTTTTTCTCACACTTGAGCTTCATTCTATCCTATCTATAGGATCTTTGTGTTTGTGGGAAAAGAAATTAGTTTGTGGTCTTTTGATCACCAAGTTGTAAACACTTATCATTGCTTGGCTTTGTGCCTTTTCCTCTTAGTGTATAGGAGGTTGTGCAATTGGGTTGTATCCCTCAAGCGTGAGGTGATCCTTGTTTGGCTTTGTGTTTATCCCTCATTTGTGAGGTGGATATTGTGGTGGATTTGTGCCTAACCTCTAGTGAGAGGTTTGTTTTGTAAAGAGATGAGTTGTGTACTCCCGGTTGTTGTTGCCCCAAATCCTTGGTGGAGGTTCCCTGTGTGGAAGTCCTGTGTGGACAAGTTAGTGGATTCGAAATCCTTCTGGGTGAAGACGGGGACGTAGAGCTGGGTGCTCGAACCTCAAACCAAATCTCGTTGTTTCCGTTTGATCCATTGACTCTTACTCTCTCTCTCTCTCTTTACTTTGTGCATTGCTATACTTTGCCATATCTTATACATACTTGTGTGTTGGTGTGCCTCACTTGTGCTTAACCACGAGAGCTTCATATAGCGCCTCAACTCTTATTCAGAGGAATCAAGAGGAGTTAGTCCAGAGTGAAAAGGGGGACACCTAGAGGGGGGGTGAATAGGTGTACGTGCTAATCTAGAAACTAAGTGCTCTAAATGCGGAAGCTAATGCAAATTTTGCAACACACTTAATACAACACACAAGTGTAGCCGAATTCCCCGTGAAGGGCTCTGGACTAACTCCTCTTGATTCCCCTTGAATGGGTTGAGGTGCTATGTGAAGCTCTTGTGGTTAAATACAAGTGAGGCACACACAACAACCAAGCATATAAGATGAATAGGCAATATGAATATATGCAAGGCAACACAAGCAATATGAATGATATGACAATATGAATAATGCTATGCACAAATAAAAGAGAGAGAGAGTTGAGAGACAATGGATCAACGCAAAGACAAGATATGTTTCGAGGTTCGAGACCCTAACTCTACATCCCCGCCTACACCACCGTGTAGGATTTCCAATCTACTATCTCCCACCGAGGGAACCTCTACCGAAGAGGATTTGTTACAACAAGGGAGTACCGAACTCCTCTCTCAATACAAACACCACCTCACACAAGAGGGGTAGGCCCTTAGCCAAACAACTACAATCACCTCTACCGAAGAGGGATACAAACCACCAAGCTCCACCTCACACAAGAGGGAGCAAATAACAATCTCCACCTCTACCAAAGAGGGAGCAAACCAACAACCCAATTACACAACCTCAACCTCCACCAAAGAGGGAGCAACCAAGAAATCAAGGGTTTACAATAGGTGGTCTCTTTCAACCACAAACCTCTTTCCTTTTTCTTTTTCTACAAAACAAGATCCTAATAGAATAGGATAGGTGATAGCTCAAGTGTGGAAAACTAAGTGTTTTGATCAAAGAAAAACTCTTGGGAAAAATACCAAATTGATATAGAAATGAAGGGCAAGAAACCAATTCCCAAAAACTTGTTTTCTTTGAAAATAACAAAACACTTAAAAAACAAACAAGATGAATCTTTTTGCTCTTTAAACTCTTTTAAAAACTTCTTTTTAAAACCAGAGAATGGGAGAAAATCAGCTCTAAAAAACTTGGCCAAAATCCCAAAGAAATGGGGTTTATATAGGCCCATCAGAAAACTAGCCGTTAGGCAGAGGTGGCAGCCTGACAGGCTACCGGTCGGCCGGCCCGGCTGTCTACCAACGGTCAGAAATGTGACCGTTGGGCAAACACGGTCGACCGCCCGGTCGACCCAAACAAACAGAGAGCAGAGCTCTCAGACCCGGTCGACCCGGACAGTCGACCGAGCTTGTGTCTGCCAGACGTGCACAAGTCTGTGCACGTCGGTCGACCGCATGGGTCGACCGGCCCATGGTGCGGTCGACCGTCCGGGTCGACCGACCTGGCCTGTCAGCACAAACCTGGGTCAGAAACACTGGGTAAAAATATTTTATAAAAATCTTTTTAAGTCTTCTGAAAATATATAAAACTTGTTTTGACATTTTATATTGAAATACAAATATGTGATAAAAGTTTCAAGACATATATCAATCATATCAATTCATTTTTGAGTCTTGCAAATTTTATCAAAAACCAAAAATCGGTATTTAATCAAACTTGGATTTTTCACAATAGGAAATCTGAATATTCCTAAAACTCATGAATAGACATATCAAAATAAGTTTGTTTAAGATGTGAAGCATGTATGTATATTGAACACATCTAATATACATAAAACCATTTAAACTTGTTTTGATCTAAACTATTCATAAAAACCAAATCCAAAACATGAAACGTGTGTGTATGTGCACTTGAGCATATCAACTATACTAAGCTTTACAAATGGATCTAAAACACACTATCTAAACTAGGATACCTAAGTCTTCTTGATGATCTCCATCTTCAAGTAGACTCTATCCAAACTCCATCCATGGGCTAGGCAATGTGTAATCTTGAAGCTTAAGCCCTGGAATCACCATGAATAGCTTCTAAACTCCTTGTTGAAGCTAATCACCAACTAATATCTTGGTTAGTGATCTGAAACTTAAACAACACAAGATTATTAGTAAACATAACTACATGAGTTAATCATCATCAAAACTAGGGTGGAGGGCCTTTGGGCCAACAATCTCCCCCTTTTTGATGATGACAAAACTCATGGAGTTATATATGCATGGATTAAAGTTAAGCTTCAAAGAAGCTCCCCCTTAACTCATGCATAAACAAAATCATAATAGATATGCAATGAAGGCTCTTAAATATGAATGCATACATAGATATGCATAAACAATAAAAAGGTTCTAGATATCAATGAAATATTTAAAAACAAAACATGCTCTAGATACCAATTAAAATAAACTAAATTACACTTAATATATGCAAAAACATAAATATGCATATATAAAACTTATAAACTCAAAATCTTTCTCCCCCTTTTTGTCAATCATCAACAAAGGGGTAAACAATCAAAACAAAACAAAATTTTCTCACCCTTTTTAATACAAAGAAACAATCATCAATAAAGGGTAAAATGCAAAACTAAATCAATAAATTTTTTCTCCCCCTTTTGTCTAAAACAAAAGCAAAACCAATTAGGGGTGACAATCAATTAAGGTACCAATTGAAAATATGTCAAAGAATAGCATCTTGATATCAATTGAAAGGAAACAAACAAAAAAAAATATTGATACCAATTTTTAAGCAAAACACATGAAAATCTTGATACCAATTGTAAATATTTTTCATTTTGAACATATGATACCAAATTTGAATTTTCAATCATAAAGTATGGGAGTACAAATACCAATTGAAAGACAAAATTAAATTTTCTCCCCCTTTATGAAATACCAACTAAAACAATGTACACGTTTATTTTAACAAACATATATGAGTATACAAGAAAGGACAAAATTGATACCAATTGAAAGAATTCAATGATACTAATTGAAATAACAATAATATCAAATGTATATCTCATATAACTAGCTCTCCCAATCATGGTTCAAGTTTTAAATGATTTTCATTTTAAAGCATACATGAACATGATCTCCCATCCAACCTCCCATAAAGGTAGGGGTTTTCAAAAATAGATTTGAAAAATAAGCTTTGTTTGAAAACTCTACCAAATGAAGAATACCATAACTAGTGAAATAAAAAATCTTTTAAACTAGTATGAAATCCTTCAAGTAAGGAATAAACTAAAAATAATTTTCATAAAACACATGTAAATCACATAGCACTTAAAAAACACTCAATATTCAATAAAGTCTATACATGCTCATGAAAACATACTCATGAGAAATATTTAAAAAAATGGTGAGTGTACAAGTAATGTGTGACATGGCATTATGAAATTTTCAATTAAGCTCAAAATTCCTTGAAACAATGAAAATCTTCAAAATTATTTAATCTTCAAGGTATATGTATGTCCTATACAAACTAAAGTAAACATATATATCCAAAACACAACGAGTCCACAAAATATATGCATTAAGGCACGTGGCTCAAAAGGATGTATATGTATAAACAATAGTTTGGATAAAGTAGACATATACATGAAGTTAAATATAAACACAAAAACATGAAACATGAAAAGCTAAATTTTCATTAAAACAAAATTTTCATATCAAGGCATATGTATGTTTTGTCAAACATGAAGTATACATACATATCCCTAAACACAATTTGAGTCCATAATAAAGATTTACATGAAAAGCAAATGACTCAAGGGGTATACATGTATATCTAATAGTTTAGACAAGATAGACATATACATGAAATGAAACACACAATCAAATCACGAAATAGGAATACAAGTTTAAAATGCATGAATCATCAAAACTAGACTATACTAGCACATCTAATGGGTTCAAATAAGCATTCAAGTTTAAACATATATAGATTTATTTGTGACCCACTATATGCACAAGTATAAATCCTAGTCTTAATGAAAACTAACATCTAAACAAGTAATCTTAACATGAAGCATCAAAACACGATAAAAATCATCATGATAAACATAAACATAATTATTATGAATATCCACATGTTATTAGATTTATGATGTACATGATAGCTAATCAAATACGAGAACACAAAATAATAATCCATATTAAACATGGGTGTCTCAAATACTATACATGTATGTCAAGAATCTAATTAACATGGCATTTTCATACTAATCACTAAACAATGAAACATGCTATAACAATGAATATTAAAAGTATGAAAACAATAAATAGGAGTAAGGAATCGTTACCAAAACCTAGAAGGCAACTCTCCTTGTCTTCAAAACATGGTGGTCCTCTCCACCAAACCTTCCTTGAAAGTGATGCATCCAATTGATTTCTATAAAGCTCGGAACGCATCCACTCCAAGGTACGGCAACTCTCACGTCATGTGAGAGCCCACACCTACATCAAAAATAGGAGGGGTGGTCTTTGGTACCCATACTCTTTTGGGTCCATGGGGGTTAGTCCCTTCTCTAACCCAAACAAATTTCTTTGCTAAATTTGAAACATGTAATCTATCATAACAAAATTTAGCAAGGTGGCCCATACGTCCACAATGTGTACAAGTGTACACATGAGCATACATAGTGTGATGGTGTCCGTGAGGAGCATGTGTATGCCGTGGAGGGTGTGCATGCATAAAGGATGGAACTTGTTTCTTTCGAACCAAGGTTTCCAAACGTGTATGGTTCATGGCACATTGGCTCAAAGTGGAGCCCAAACAATCTACACTCTTCTTAAGCATGGATATATCATTGTTGATCAAAGAAGAAGTGTGGCATGCAATAGGTGAAGTGTGTGATACTACCCTAGCATGGCAAACATGTGCATCAATCTTATTTTGCAAAACAATATTTTTCTTTAAACAACCATCTAAATCATTTGAAATAGAAATAATTTTATTTTTAAAAGAAATATTCTCTTTTAAAACAAAATCAACTTTTGAAGTTAAATTTTCATTTTTCTTCAAAAGTGTTTCACAATCATCTTTAGATTTTAAAAACTCATTTTCTTTTAGGACAAGATCTAGTTGAGATCTCAATGAATCCCTTTCATTATAGACCTCAACCTTCTCTTGCAAAACATTGTTAAGTTTAGAAGACAATTTTTCATTTTCTTTATTTAAAGCAAATGTCTTCTTTTTCAAATGTTATATTTTTCTATTAATTTTTCACACACAATTGATAATTCTTCATTCAAAGCATGGGGATCAACATAATTATTTGAAGAACTAGCACAATCATCATTATCTAGTTGAGATTCCGAATGTACCTCAAGGGAGTCATTCCTTGGACCATTAAGCATTGAGAGTCGGATTCTCCACTAGACTCCTCCGGTTGGATTTGCAATTGAAGCTTGGAGGTGGTGGTGATTGTCAACATATTCCACACTGCAAATGCGGAATCAAAGTTAGAAACACGCAAAAGATATTCTTTAGGAAGTGTGCTTCTAATGGCCTCAAGGGCTTGTGCATTGGTCCCTATATGATTGCGATCTCCAAGATAGCATTTCTTGGTGGCCGCAAGAAAGACATGCAAACCTAGGGTCTTTAGGTACATAGACATCCTATACTTCCAAACAACAATGTTGGAAGGGTCAAAGCTAGGTGGGGTCATGAAGTCCATGGTAAACTATATGTGTGTGCAAACAAGCAAATGCAAACAATAGATTAGCCTAAAATGAGGATCTTTAACTCTAGGTTGTTAGACCCAAAATCAGAGCACTTGGCTCTGATACCAATTGAAAAGGGGGACACCTAGAGGAGGGGTGAATAGGTGTACGTGCTAATCTAGAAACTAAGTGCTCTAAATGCGGAAGCTAATACAAATTTGCAACACACTTAATCCAACACATAAGTGTAGCCGAATTCCCCGTGAAGGGCTCTGGACTAACTCCTCTTGATTCCCCTTGAATGGGTTGAGGTGCTATGTGAAGCTCTTGTGGTTAAGTACAAGTGAGGCATACACAAACAACCAAGCATATAAGATGAATAGGCAATATGAATATATACAAGGCAACACAAGCAATATGAATGATATGACAATATGAATAATGCTATGCACAAATAAAAGAGAGAGAGTTGAGAGACAATGGATCAAACGTAAATACAAGATATGTTTCGAGGTTCGAGCCCCTATCTCTACATCCCCGCCTACACCACCGTGTAGGATTTCCAATCCACTATCTCTCACCGAGGGAACCTCTACCGAAGAGGATTTGTTACAACAGGGAGTACCGAACTCCTCTCTCAATACAAACACCACCTCACACAAGAAGGGTAGGCCCTTAGCCAAACAACCACAATCACCTCTACCGAAGAGGGATACAAACCACCAAGCTCCACCTCACACAAGAGGGAGCAAATAACAATCTCCACCTCTACCAAAGAGGGAGCAAACCAACAACCCAATTACACAACCTCAACCTCCACCAAAGAGGGAGCAACCAAGAAATCAAGGGTTACAATAGGTGGTCTCTTTCAACCACAAACCTCTTTCCTTTTTCTTTTTCCACAAAACAAGATCCTAATAGAATAGGATAGGTGATAGCTCAAGTGTGAAAAACTAAATGTTTTGATCAAAGAAAAACTCTTGGGAAAAATACCAATTGATATAGAAATGAAGGGCAAGAAACCAATTCCCAAAAACTTGTTTTCTTTGAAAATAACAAAAACACTTAAAAATAAACAAGATGAATCTTTTTGCTCTTTAAACTCTTTTAAAAACTTCTTTTTAAAACCAGAGAATGGGAGAAAATCAGCTCTAAAAAACTTGGCCAAAATCCCAAAGAAATGGGGTTTATATAGGCCCATCAGAAAACTAGCCGTTAGGCTGAGCTGGCAGCCTGATAGGCTACCGGTCAGCCGGCCCGGCCGACCGCAAACGGTCAAAAATGTGACCGTTGGGCAAACACGGTCGACCGTCCGGTCGACCCAAACAAACAGAGAGCAGAGCTCTCAGATCCGGTCGACCCGGACAGTCGACCGAGCTTGTGTCTGCCAGACGTGCACAAGTCTGCGCACGTCGGTCGACCGCATGGGTCGACCGGCCCATGGTGCGGTCGACGTCCGGGTCGACCGACCTGGCCTGTCAGCACAAACCTTGGTCAGAAACACTGGGTAAAAATATTTATAAAAATCTTTTTAAGTCTTCTGAAAATATATAAAACTTGTTTTGACATTTTATATTGAAATACAAATATGTGATAAAAGTTTCAAGACATATATCAATCATATCAATTCATTTTTGAGTCTTGCAAATTTATCAAAAACCAAAAACCGGTATTTAATCAAACTTGGATTTTCACAATAGGAAATCTGAATATTCCTAAAACTCATGAATAGACATATCAAAATAAGTTTGTTTAAGATGTGAAGCATGTATGTATATTGAACACATCTAATATACATAAAAACCATTTAAACTTGTTTTGATCTAAACTATTCATGAAAACCAAATTCAAAACATGAAACGTGTGTGTATGTGCACTTGAGCATATCAACTATACTAAGCTTTACAAATGGATCTAAAACAAACTATCTAAACTAGGATACCTAAGTCTTCTTGATGATCTCCATCTTCAAGTAGACTCGATCCAAACTCCATCCATGGGCTAGACAATGTGTGATCTTGAAGCTTAAGCCCTGGAATCACCATGAATAGCTTCTAAACTGCTTGTTGAAGCTAATCACCAACTAATATCTTAGTTAATGATCTGAAACTTAAACAACACAAGATTATTAGTAAACATAACTATATGAGTTAATCATCATCAAAACTAGGGTGGAAGGCCTTTGGGCCAACACAGAGCTCTTCACCGGGAATTCAGCTACACTCGTTGGTTGCATTAAGTGTTGATTATAATTAAGTTTTAAATTTTCGCATTTAGTTTATTAGATTAGCCGTACACCTATTTACCCCCCTCTAGGTGCACCTTCAATTGGTATCAGAGCCTACGCTCCTGATATTTGGTTTAACCACTT
The DNA here is from genome assembly GCA_038442645.1 of Agave tequilana. Classification (NCBI taxonomy): domain Eukaryota; kingdom Viridiplantae; phylum Streptophyta; class Magnoliopsida; order Asparagales; family Asparagaceae; genus Agave; species Agave tequilana. Next base: position 104,467 of record JAVJIF010000932.1, read on the forward strand.
AGGAGTGTGATCTTGGTTTTGCTAATCTTCATTTGCATTTGCTTTAGCACACATATAGTTTGCACTTATGGATGTTCCTCCCAAATTTGATATCTCTAGACTTGACATATGGAAGGTCCTTATGAGTTGTCATTTAAAAGCCCTAGGCTTGCATATTTACCTTGCCATCACTAAGGAATCCTACCCTAAAGATAGCAAGCATATTGAGGCCAATGCAATAGCCCTAAAGGCACTTAGAGCATCTCTTCATAAAGATTATTTACATGTGTTTTCTCACTATGAGTCTGCTTTTGCAATATGGAGCATTTTGACTTCTCCCGAGCTACCAAAGATTATTGATAAGGAGAGGAGATCTAGGAGAGACAAGTCCGACGAACATTGCTTCATGGTCCAAGGGAATGACTCCCTTGAGGTACAATCGAAAACTCAACTAGATGCTAATTCTAGTTCCTATTGCAATGAGTGTATGGAGGCTCAAGCCATAAATAATGAACTTGCTAAAAGGTGTGAAAAATTACTTGAAAAATATAAACTTTTGAAAAAAGATAATAATGGTTTAAAAGAAGAAAATAAAAACTTATCTTCTACACTTGAGAATGTTTTGCAAGAGAAGGAAGAGATTTCAAGTGAATGTAACTCACTTAAATCCCAACTAGATCTTGCCCTAAATGAAAATGAGTTTTTAAAAAATAAAAATGATTGTAATGATATTTTAAAGAAAAATGAAAACTTGTCTTTAAAACTTGATTTTGTTGTACAAGAGAATGATTCTTTAAAAATAAAAATTGATTCTATTTCAAAAGATTTAAAAGTTTGCTTAAATGAAAATGAATCTTTGAAAATTGATATTGATTCACATGTTTGTCATGTTAATGTAGCTTCATCTCCTAGCTTACCTATTGCATGCATCTCTTCTAATATTGAAAATGATATATCTTTGCTTAAGAAGAGTGTGGATTGTTTGGGCTCCACTATGTGTGCTTTGAACCATACACGCTTGGAATCTTTGGCTCGAAAGAAACAATTTCCATCTTTGCATGCACACCATCCTCGGCATACACATGCTTCACACGTTCATGTACACAACACTATGTATGCTCATGTGTACACTTGTACACATTGTAGACGTAAGGGCCACCTTGCTAAGTTTTGTTATGATCGTATACATGATGCAAATTTAGCAACTAAGTTTGTTTGGATTAGGAAAGGTACTAACCCTCATGGACCCAAAAGAGTGTGGGTACCAAAGACCACCCCTATTGTATTTGATGTAGGTGTGGGCTCTCGCATGACGTGAGAGTAATGGTGCCTTGAGGTGGATGCGTTCCGAGCCTAAAGATGACATTTTGGATGCATCACTTTCAGGGAAATTTGGTGGGAGGACCACCTTGGTTTGGAGAACTAGAGAGGTGCCTTCATCGGTTTTGGTATCGATCTCTAACTCCCATTTATATTTACATGCTTTTCACATCATTGAGTTTTAGCATGTTTTAATTAGTATGTTAAATGCCATGATTATTAGATCATTGACATGCATGTATAGCTTTTGAGATCACCCATGTTTATATGGACCCATATGTTGTGTTCTTACCATTATTTTGCTATTATGTATATCATAGTTCTAATGCATGTGCATTTATATCGTATTTATGTTTATCATGTTGGTTTATGTCTCGTTTTATGCTTCTTGATTTGATTACATATTTGGATGTTTATTTTCATTAAAACTTGGATATATATATATATTATATATATATATATATATATATATATATATATATATATATATATATATATATATATACACTTGTACAACTAATGAGCCACAAATAGATTATTACATGTTTGTGCTTGAACGCTCATTTGTACTTATTAGATGTACTAGTATAGCTTAGTTTTGATGATTCATTCATTTTAACTTGTAATTCCCATCTTGGATATGTTTTATGATCATGTGTTTTCACTTCATGAATATGTCTATTTTGTCAAAGCTTAAGATATACATGTATACCCCTTGAGTCATTTGCTTTTCATGCAAATATTTATTATGGACTCAATTGTATTTAGGGATATGTATGTATACTTCTTGCTTTGTCAAAACATACATATGCCTTGAAGTATAAATTGTTTTTAATGAAAATTTAGTTTTTGATGATTTTCATGTTTTCATGTTTAAAGAAAATTCAAAATTGAGCTAAATTGACTATTTTCATGATTATGTCTTTCACACAAAACTTCTACACTCACATTACTTATTGGTTTCTCATGATTTTATTTTCATAAGTCATATATGAGCTTTATATCTTTTGAGTGTCAATTGTTGAGTGATTTTCATGTTTCATGAAATATATTTTTATTTTATTTCTTGCTTGAAGGATTTCGTTCTAGTTTACAAATTTTTCATATAACTAGTTCGTATTCTTCATTTGGTAGAGTTTTCAATTATGCTAAATTATTTTCAAACCTATTTTTGAAAAATTTTTCCATTTAAGGGCGGTTGGTTGGGCGACCATGCCTTGTATGCTTATTATTGAAAATCCTTTTTAAACATGTGCATGAAATGGGTGGTAGGTAATATGAGTTATACACTTGATCTTATTATTGTTTCAATTGGTATCATTGGATCGTTTCAATTAGTATCAATATTGACATTCTTTTTGTATACTCATATATGTTTAATTTGTGCTCAAAGATATATATGAAAACACAAATTTTGGGTATGCTAAGCTTGATTTTTAATCATATCATATTTCAATTGATTAGTTTTCAATTGGTACTTATACAAGCTTATGCATCATTTCTTTTGGTATTTCATAAAGGGGGAGAAAATTCGTATTTTATCTTTCAATTGGTATTTTGTTTACCTTTGATTTCCACTCCTATACTTTATGATGAAAAATGATTGAAAAATTAATAGTGATTTTAATTTGGTATCATATGAAAAATACTTACAATTGGTATCAAGATGCTTATTTGTTTACTTTCAATTGGTATCAAGTAAGAATTTGTAATAAAAGATATATAGATATTTTCATTTTTGGTATCAAAATTTTGATTGGTTTCTTCAAGATTTGTTTTCAACATTGATATATATTTTAATTGGTATCATATTGGTATCAAAAGAAGAATATGTTTTTTATTGGTTTGTTTTTGACCCCTTTGTTGATGATTGATAAAAAGGGGAGAAGAATTTGAGTTTATATGCATGTTGGTGCATTTCTTGTTTGATATCAAGAACATTTGTTTTATGTATTGTGTTTTATGTTTGGTATCAAGAGCTATTTTGGTATCAAGAGCTTATTTTATGCATATTTATGTATTTTCATATTTAATATGCATTGCATATATTTTATTGTTTATTGCTATGCATGAGTTAAGGGGGAGCTTCTTTGAAGCTTAACTTTAATCCATGCATATATAACTCCATGAGTTTTGTCATCATCAAAAAGGGGGAGATTGTTAGCCCAGAAGCCTTTCACTCTAGTTTTGATGATGATTAACTCATGTAGTTATGTTTACTAATAATCTTGTGATGTTTAGTTTCAGATCTTTAACCAAGATATTAGTAGGTGATTAGCTTCAACAAAGATGTTTTGGAAGCTTTCACAAGGTGATTCAAGAGTCCGAGCGTCAAAGATCATATATAGCACTCGTTGGAGTCTAGCTCGGTGGATCACGGTTTGGATCGAGTCGACTTGAAGATGGAGTTCGTCAAGAAGACCTCGGTACATAGTTTAGTTTTTATTTTAGATTCATGTGTAAAGATTAGATAGTGTGATATGCTCAAGTTCACAACACACACACGTTTCATGTTTCGGTTTTCGGTTTTGGTTTAATCGATCTTGGTTTTCATGAATAGATTGATCAAAACAAGTTTATATTATTTAAATGTATATTAGATATGTTCTATATACATGTATACTTCATATCGTAAACAAACTTATTTTGATATGCCTATTCATGTGTTTGGTGTTTTGGTATTTTTATCAAAACATATTTCGGATTTATTGTCAAAAGCATTGATATATATCTTTATATGTATATTGGAGTATATCCATATACTACATGCCTAAAAGTTGTTTAAATATCATGTTTTGTATTTTGATGAGTTTGAAAATATCGGATATCCATTTGAAAAATCCAAGTTTTAGAAAATACGGATTTTTGTTTTCGGCAAAATTTGTAAGTCACAAAAATGGTTCAAAAAGTTTGAAATATGTGTTGAAATTTTTCACACATGTTTGTAATCAAATATAATGATAGAACTTATTTTTGTGGAAATTTAAAAGTTTTATGGGATTTATTTTAAAAATTAAAACCCAGTTTTTCAGTCCCAAAACTGTTTCTGCCAGGCCCTGGCGGTCGACCGACTGGTCGACCAGACCAGGAGCCGGTCGACTGGAACGGTCGGCCGGACGTGCACACAAACGTGCACGCAGCCAGCCCCTTGGGCCGGTCGACCGAGCGGTCGACCGACTGAAAGAAACCCACTCTCGGGTTGTTCCGGTCGACCGGGCGGTCGACCGGCCAGAGAGTCGTTGCTCTCTGGTTCTGGGCGTGGTCGACCAGGCAGTCGATCGACAGTCGCTAATGGTTAAATTTAGACCGTTGGCCGGTCGACCGGGCGGTCGACCGGATGGTCAATTCTGACCATTTTTGGCTGCAACGGCTAGTTTTAAAAGAGGCTATAAAAACCCCATTTGAGAGAGGTTTTCTCTAAGAATTTTTGAGTTAAAAATTTTCTACTCTCTAGTGTTTTTGCAGCAATCAAAAAGAAGTTTTTGGGCTCTATAGTTTACATTCAATCTAGGGTTTGGAAAATCAAAGAAAAGTGATTTTGGGAAAAGTGTTTTGATTCAATTTCTTCATCATTATTTCTAGTTTTTTCCAAGGATTTTCTTTGAGTATTTATTTTCCATTCCTTTGGTTTTTCTCACACTTGAGCTTCATTCTATCCTATCTATAGGATCTTTGTGTTTGTGAGAAAAGAAATTGGTTTGTGGTCTTTTGATCACCAAGTTGTAAACCCTTATCATTGCTTGGCTTTGTGCCTTTCCCTCTTAGTGTAGAGGAGGTTGTGCAATTGGGTTGTATCCCTCAAGTGTGAGGTGATACTTATTTGGCTTTGTGCTTATCTCTCATTTGTGAGGTGGATATTGTGGTGGCTTTGTGCCTAACCTCTAGTGAGAGGTTGTGTTTATAAAGAGAGGAGTTGTGTACTCCCGGTTGTTGTTGCCCCAAATCCTCGGTGGAGGTTCCCTGTGTGGGAGTCCTGTGTGGACAAGTTAGTGGATTCGAAATCCTTTTGGGTGAAGGCGGAGATGTAGAGCTGGGTGCTCGAACCTCGAAATAAATCTCGTTGTTTGCGTTTGATCCATTGACTCTTACTCTTTCTCTTTCTCTACTTTGTGCATTGCTTTACTTTGCCATATCATATACATACTTGTGTGTTTGTGTGCCTCACTTGTGCTTAACCACGAGAGCTTCATATAGCGCCTCAACTCTTATTCAGAGGAATCAAGAGGAGTTAGTTCAGAGCCCTTCACGGGTAATTCGGCTACACTCGTTGGTTACATTAAGTGTTGATTACAATTAAGTTTTAAATTTTCGCATTTAGTTCATTAGATTAGCCGTACACCTATTCACCCCCCTCTAGGTGTACCTTTAGTTTGCTCAAGTCCTAAATCCTTGGGGTGTTTTCTCACCTGGTGCCCTAAAATCGTCATGTTTGGGAGTTACCGACTAAGACTCATTACATGGGCGAATTAGAAAGTGTAATAGAGCTTAGGAATATTACCGCCATAAATGTAAAAAAAATAAGACATAAGAGTTAGAGTTGAAAAATCCTGAGTCAAATTTTCACAGTCACAAGGTGCATATGACTTAGGGTAAAATAGGAGATTCGATAAAAAATACAATTTTAATTCTTACCTTGATGGAAAACAAGTTCTTGAGTAGAGACTAAGTTTAGGAATGACTATGTTTTGATAATCCTATGACTTATACATTACTTAAATTTTTACATTAGTACTTCAAGTATTTTTTCCTTCAAAATGTGTTTTCAAAAAAAATTAACACTTTATTTTTCTTTCTTTATGGATTTTGTGGGTGCAATTCACTGAAAACTCTCATGAGACAAAACTCGTCCTCTAGGGGTAGCCTAGAGGTTTAATGGCTTGTTGTGCGTGCTAAGTACAACCGTGATTCCTACGAATGTGAGTTAGGTTAGGTCAGTTTAGTTTTTTCCTCTTTGTTTTGCTCGAGGATGAGTAAAAGATAAGTGTGGGGGTGTGTTTGGACACATATCTTGCATAACTATTACTGTATTTTTAAAATTAGTCTGTAATAATTCCTACAACTCACTTGTCTTCATTTTTAAATTCATGCAGGATACGATAGAGAAAAGATGAGCATAAATTCTATCCAATTTAATCTAAAAGTTCAAATCAACCGGGATCGTTTCAAATTCAGAGGTTTTAGAAGTAATCTTATCTAAAGACCGGGTATATCATATGAGATAATCCAAGTAAAATTCAAGTAAAAAATGGATTTTTTGAAAGTCTAATCGGTTTCCCTGAGGATAAAAGGATATATCGTTAAATATGAAGCAGAAATTCAAATCTAAGAAGATAGAAAGATAGAGGAAAGATCAACGGAGGAACGCCCCTAGACCCTAGCCCAATGGCCAGGTTTTACCTCATTTTCACGGCTGGGTATTTGAATTATGGGGAGCGTTTGCCCCCCATCTAATTACTCCTATCCCCTTCGCATTTGTGCCTATAAATACCTGCAAATTTGACTGAGAACGGGCACCACTCCAGAGAAAGCTTTAGTTTAGGTTTTTTTTCCTTTTTCAATGTAATTTTCATTTTATTTTAGGTTAGAGAGAGTTACATGTTTAAAAGAAAGGAAGAGTTATTATAGAGTGACACTATTATAATTTTTTCCAAGAGACTTATATTGAAGGTGACAATCAATGTAGTTTTCCACTTTTCTTCATCATACTCGATCCAGCCAAGTACTGTGAATGTTTTTCTTTCTACTATTTTGCTTTATATTATTTCGCATCGAATCATGGTACGTTTAATCTACAATAGAGGCAAGTTTTCTTCCTTTCTCTTTTTTCTATTTTTCTTTCTGAAATTAATCTAACAATTTTCAAAACCAACACTTTCTATTTTAATTTCTTTTTCTTCAAATTCATTTTCCTTTTGTTTTTAACAACACACCAAAGTTTTTCTTTAGATTTCTTTTAACTTAGATTAGCATTAACTATTTTTATTTTCTTCAAAAATTAATAAGAGAACTCTTAACTTATTTTGGTGAATTAAAAGTAGAAACTTATTTAATTGCTTCTATTGCTGCTTCTCTCGGTGGATCACAACCCGTTAGCACCAGGCTACACGGTAGCATCGAGGACCTAGCACTGTTCTTAAATTTTGTATTTTTCTGTGCAGGTTTGGCTCGATCACTTTGCAATCAGAAGATCTCTTGTACCACACAATGGCACCAAATTTTCTATTCAAGGTGTTCGATTAAGAATAAGATCTGCAATCCTATCATTGAAAATAGGAGCTTTGAGAATATCATGTCAAAGACACTCATGGATTATTTCAAACTAGATACGATGCTGCATTCTCATCCTTATGGTATTGGATGGATCAAGCAGGTCCCACATATCAAGGTAACGGATCTGTGTCAAGTTTTTATATCCCTTGGCAAATACTATCAAGATTCTGTTATTTGTGATGTCATTGACATGGAAAAGTGCCATATTTTTTTTGGAAGACCGTGGAAACATGACGTTGATGCTATCCATCAAGAAAGAGAGAACACATATATGTTTACTTGGAAAGGTAAGAGAGTTGCCATGAGACCAATTCCACTGACTACAAGATCTACAAAGAAAAGGGTGCCTTCACTTGTATCTTGGTGAAATTAAAGTGATAGAAACTTGAGGGCGAGTTCTTTTGAAGAGGGAGGGACTGATGTAGGAGACCAAAGAACAAGGCAAAGCAAACAGCAGGCCAAAATAACTTGCCAAGTTGACAACACCTTTCTTCTCGCCTATCAACATGCTTTTATTGCAAGTCAGGGTTTTTAGTTTTTTCCTTGACTGTCGACAATCCCTTCAACTGTTGACAACCTTATTACATATCAGGCATTTGATTCTGATTCAGATTTTTTATCGGGTCAGATTTGGATTCTGATAGATAGAATTTTCAACTTTCTTTATGTTTGAATTGATTTTCTTTATTTTGAATTAGTTTTCATAGATAGTGTAGGTGATTGAGGTGAAACCAGTTCACAGAAAATATGAATTAAAAATCAAAAGTTCTAGAATCGTGCTCTTTCTCAAGACCACTGCGATAGCAAAGTGGCAAAGCGGGTCGTAATTCACAAGGAGGGATGCGATAAAAGCAGTTCGATATCATTTTCAAAAACAAATTATTTCTCTATTTTTGAAAATAAAGAGAAAAAGTTAAAAGTAATCGGTTTGGTGAAGTTTGGTTTGAGAAAAAGTAAACAAAAAGAAAGTGAACTAGGGTTTTGGAAATGGTGGAAAACACGAGTGAAGAAATGCAAAAAAAAAAAGATTCAACCTAAAGGTTCGTGCCTCAATTTGGATCATTGGGAAGTGCCCAAGCTAAAGATATAAGATAATAAAAAATATAACTTTTTTAAACACCGAAAGTTAAACCATCAAGAAAATCAAGTATGAAATAAAAACAAGTTTAAAATTATTTTAAAAACAAACACCCATCCTCATGTGCCTGCAAGAATATAAGAAGAATGCAAGGCTTGAACCAAGGCATGCAAATGATTCAACTCTTGTCACAAAATCAATTAAAAGTAGAATGAGTAGAGGAGAGAGAACAATGAGCCGTGAAAACAGAAAAATGATTAGAACAAGAATAGAATAAATTCAACATACCAAAGATAGTGATGATGAAAAGTGAGCTTAAATCTTCTTTGATTGTCACTATAATGGCATATTGCTCACTCATTTCCTCTCTTTTTTCTGGACTAAACTAGAACAAAAAGAAAAAATGAAGATTATATTTCAAACCTAACTAACAAAATCCTAACCATAAATCAAAGTAAAATACTAAGCGTAAACTCTATTCTACTTCTCCTTTATTTCGCTTCTAGTGATGTCTTTACATGAGGAAAAGCAGAGGGAGAAGCATATGAAGATAAGCACAAAGATGCTGGCCAAATGGCCACGCTTTTACCGCGCGTCCGTGGCGAAGATCTAGCTGTTGGGTCAAATCTTTGGCCGCGTACCCTCTTTTCGTTGTCCTATTATATCTGATAATATACTGTCTAGATTTTTAGATTTTCTACTATCTCCTTTGATTTTTTAAGCAAAGATAATAAATCCTCATAAATCCGATTAATTGTGATTTATTTGAGATTATCTTCTCCTTCTCCATTAAGTACACCTGCATACCATTAGAAAATAAAAAAGTTAAATAGCAGAGTTTTATTATAATTAATATGTGAAATGTGACAATAAATATACAATATTAATAAACAATAACACCTCCACACTTGTTTTTTGCTCGTCCTCGAACAAAACAAGAAAACTGAGTTTAAGAGTTTATTAAGCCACTTTTGCAGGTCACACGACTGTACTGAGCATGTGTAGCAACCCTTTAAAGCTCTTGGTTACACCTAGAGGAGGAGTTGTAGTCTCCTGAGAGTTTTAAATGAATCACACTCACAAAATCCATAAAAGAAAGAAAACGAAAGTGATAGTATTTTTGAATGCACAATTTAAAAAAGAGACAATTTTTGAAGAATTCTTACAAAATTAAGTAATCTATAAGTCGTAAGATCACAAAACTATTCATTCCTAAACTTAGCCTCTATGCAAGAACTTGTTATCAATAAAGGTAAGAATTCAAATTGTATTTCTCATCTAGTCTATTATTTTACCCTAGATCATATGCATCCTTATGACCGTGAATATGACTCGGGATTCTTCAACTCCCACTCTTATGCCTTATCAATATGTATATGGTAATATTACTCTTTAGTTCTATTAGGCTTTCTTATTCATCCATGTGATAAGCCTTTAACCCGTGACTCCCAAACCATATGATTCTAGGGCACAAGGTGAGAAGACACCCCTTGGACATAAGAACTCAAGCAAATAGGGTCACAAAACTAAGAATTTTATTGGTGATTTGAATCACTTTTAGGCATGTATACTTATGCTTTATGAGGCATAATTACCCAGCTTAATCAGAGAATTTTTATTTATATATATTTTTTCTTTTTTAAGGCAGAAGAGTCTTTGTTTTCAATTCTAAATGTGTAAGTGTATGCATAAAGTGCATATTCATTAAGGTAAAAATCAAGACCAACGTATTTTTTCAATTTTTCTTTCTAAACCTAGGAATCAAGCAAATAATCTTATTTTGATTAAGTATTAAGAAATTCTAATTATGATTTTACTAATCCTTAAGATTAACTTAATTTTCTACAAAAGTAGATCAAAATATTATTTTCCGCTTCAAAAAGTTTTTAAAAGAAAAGATTTTTTTTAAATGTTTACGAACAAAAGGAAACCTATGTTAATAAAAATCCTCCCCTACACCTATCTCATGCATTGTCATCAATGTATGAATGAAATACACATATGAATGAAAAAGAGAGAGAGAAGGAAAAATGTCACCTTAAGGTGGTGGTTACAGTGGTGGTCTGATTGGTACAAGCGTTGCTGCCCAATCCATTGAATTTGGAGTTCATAGGAACTCACCTTTGATCTTTAACCCGTAAACATTGTTATAACCCTCGAATTGAATAGGATCATGTAAAGCTCTATCATGACATTCATCCTGGTTAAATGACCAATCTTGGTAAACCATCTCGGAGTTATATTGGTCAACATCTTGCTCCAACAATGGAATATGATTTGATGAAATGATTGATTTAGGGTCAAGAGTGAAAAATTCAGGAACTAATACAGACTCATGGAATTGCTTTAAATCAAGTCTAGGTTTTAGAATCGGGTATGGTTCAAGAGTTGAGTCCAAATCAAAGAGTTAAGGTTCACATTCATTTTCTAATAATGGAATATGACTTTCCAAAATTGGTGTTTCATGTTAAAGCTTTATAGGTACGAGAATCAATGTTAGTTCAAGAAGGTGGTCTAAATTGGGTAAGGATACATAAGTCAATATAGATTTAAAATTTGAAACTCAATCACAAAATTGAAGATTAAGATCACATTCATGTTCAAGTTCAAATTCATTAAAGTAAAAACTTCCCAATTTATCTAAGGATTGGTATTGGTCAAGTTCAAGATGGTGTGATGAAATTGAATCTTAGTTATAGCTTCTATAACACCATGATACTTTGGTTTTGTCAATATGGCTTGGAAAATCACGAATGGTCAAAAATGTGCTGGGAAGAGTTTCTCATTACTATCATTCATTGGGTTGCATAACTGATCCAATTCTGTCCTATTGATAGACTGGTTGAAATTATTTTAGCACTGAATCATGACTTCTATACTATTTTTCAAGTCAATCAGTTCTTTAGTAGGACCTGGGAAAGGAATTACGGATATTGATTTTGAAAATTTTGAGGGAATTGTGAGTTCACCATTTCTTAAAATTGGTTTTGGGACTGAAGCATGGCTTCTAAACTCTTAATCAACTCAAATGTATCTTCTATGGGTTGATCTTGACAAAGAAATATATGAAGCTGAATGTTGAAAAAGTGATTGACCATATGACTCGGGGGAGGTGTATCCCTAATGACTCGATGAAGAGTTGAGATAATTATTCCAATCTTATTCATAATAGTGGGATTGGAAAGTATGTTGAGTCAGATAAAACCAATCCGACATATTTGGTTGGTTAAAGTTATGTTATACCGAGTTGGTAATATCAGAGTTAAGAGAGGTCGGGGTGAAATATGAATTCATATTAGCATAGAAGAAATTAGGGTTATAATCCATCTCACATAAAATAATAATAAATAAACAAACAAACAAAAAGAAAAATTCAAGCATATGGTAGGGTAGACCTTTGAACTAGATGACTCCTAACTTGTTGACTATTCAGAAGAGGTATCTTGTAACAGTCTGACCACAGGTTAATCAGCCAGGTAAGGAAAAAACTCAATGGGAGTATACGTACAGAGAAACATACCTTAAATACACTAAACCATTGGTTTTAGAGGATTTTCCCTCTTAGTCCCCAATCTTAGACGTCGATTAAACTAGTGTCAAACTCTAACAACTTTTTCTCGAGATCAATCTCCTATTGAGTTCGAGATGTCCTTAAAGCTAACATCTAATAAATTTTAGTTAGGATTGAGTTAGTGAGTGAGTTAATGATTTTAAGAAAGGGTAATGACTCTGCCATCTTATCTTGTTTAACAGGTTATGCCCTTAGTCGTTTTCATGCAAAGTGCCCTTAGTCGTTTCGTTCAAATTGTCCAGGTAAATAATGTAAATTAACACTCAAAGTAATAAATATCACCCAAGAATATTTTCTAAGCTAGATGCTATGCATACGTACCTTGGCTCCAGTACTCTTCAATGGTAATTGAAATGAAAGAAAATTAGACAAATACCTAAAATCAAGTCTAACTGTTTAAATAATTCAATCAATCGGTTACTGTTAAGTTTTAAACAGTGATTAGAATTAATTAAACAGTATAACAGTAGCAGAAGAATTTCTTAGCAATTTTGTATGCCCTGCATAAAAGTTTGTCAGTAGTCCACTTCTATTGCCGCGTTTACACAGCAAAAGCAAACAAAATTGGCTAACTTAGTGAATTCTATGCTTTACTTTTTTGAGCAGAGGTACAGAGCAGCAAGGGATTTTCTGCAGTGAATAGTTTCTTCACATGTCTTCCTGAACACTGAAACAGAAAATAATCTTGTTAAATCACAAAAAGATATCGTTCCCTTCCCAGTAACGATGCCAAAATTTGATTAAGGTGAAACCAATGCACAAAAAATATGAATTGAAAATCAGAAGTTTTTGAATCATGCTTTAGTTTTCTCAATATTACCTAATTAGTCTCTAATTTTGCATAATTTTCATCACATTCTCATATTTATTTTATGTAAAATTCTGCTAATAAAGCTTTGCTTGCTTAATCCTAGGTCCATGGTGTGCAAATGAAGAAAAAGACCCTAAACCACCATTTAATGGGTGATTAAAGGCCTACCAAGTAGCCATTGACTTTAGGGAGGAGATTTGTCAGCCCAGGGCATCAAATCACGATCTAGCAGATCAAGTGGACCGGAGACAGAAGGGGCGACATGCTGCCCAAACCCTGGCACGCGCCGCCCTGACATGGCCGCGGAAACTCGGCTAGGGCTGCGTTTCTGCAGCCATATGGTCGCAGCGCGCCCCTGGCTTCCGGTCAGGGGTTGTCCCCCTGGCCCCCTTACCTCTGGTGCTTATAAATACCCCCCAGGGGTCTTCAGTTTGGAGATATCCAGAGCTTTAGCAAGTTGTTGTAAACTTGTTTTTTAGAATTATAGTTATTTTAGTTTCTTTCTTCTTCTAGTTTAAGTTTTAGCCATTAGAGTGAAAGAGAGAGAGTGTGTACAAGTTATATTTGAAGGTGACAAGCTAATACAGGTAACTACTTCTCTTTCTTCTTTCCATTTACTTATGTTTTTCATTTGCTTTTACTTTCTTGTTGTAGTGTTACTCCCTTTCTCTTTAACCCTTTTCTTTTGTTGTTTCTTTTATTACTATGTCTAACTAACTCCTCCATAGCATGGCTAACTAACTTCTAACCCACTAATCTCTAACACTTGATTGATAAACCCAAATGAGTCAATAGTGTCAAATAAGCCTTGTGCAAACGAGAGCTATGATATCTTAAGACGAGGGTTCTAACTTTAACTTACATACAAGTATTCACTTTCTTATATTTCATACTTAATGAGTTTTTAATGATCTATGGATTGTATCATTTACTTATTTTTGTAAGTTAGAGATTTTCCTTTTAACTTTGCCAATACCATTAGTGCACTTGTGTCTTCACTTATTCTCACTTTCTATTGGATCTTGATAAAGGAATGTTCAAGTTTTTGCCGTGTAAAGCTAAGTTAAAGGAAGGACTTTTATTCGTTCCCAACGTGAATAGTTCCTATGCATATAGATTTTACTTGCCTATAATCCATCCAGAGGCTACATCTTCAAGAAGTTAGGGATTAGTGGGAGCACTTAGTAGAAAGTTAGCCATGCGCTTTTACCATTAAGAAAAATCCACTTTTACAAACAAGCAAACCAATTCAAAACTATTCTTGAATCAAACTTGTTTCATTTTCACATTCTTTATTCGAACAAAGAATTTTCTCTTTTCTTGAAAAAAGAAGCCGCATCAAGCTTTGATCGCTCTCCCTCCTTGTGGATACGACCCGTATAGCCACTTTGCTACTAAGAAAGAATCGCAAAAGCAGTAACATCGACCCACACTCTCTTTACTTATTCTTGTGCTTCCTTTTGCCGATCAAATTTTGGCGCCGTTGCCGGGGAGGAATGGCTTTATTGTTCAATACTAAAGATTTTTCTTTGTTCTTGTGTGTAGAAGAAGTACCAAGGAGCTTACTATCACGGGAAGCAAAAGTGGTGGCCAACGACGTTGCACGAGGATTCATATGCCCTCGAAAAATTCATAAAAAGCGAGTTTCTCTGATTGAAGTACTAACAAACTCGTTTGTAGGGTTGCCGAAAGCCGCTAAAGTTGCTTTCTAAATTTTTTTAGTTCCATTGAATGCTTCACCTTATACATGTGTAATAAACTCAACAGAAATCCACTTGTTGCTTAATTAAAATTTGGATTAGACTTTTGTATTTAAGGCACGTGTCTATTTCAATTCATTTCAATTTCTGTTGAAGAGTGCTGAAGAAAAGGTACTTGTGCATTCATATAGAATAGGACCAACATTTTGGAGTGATTTATCGCTTTGAGTGTTACTATGTTGTGAATAAACTGTGCACTTGCACAATTGACATTAAGGGAAAAATCCCAAATAAATAAGATAAGGTGGGGATTTCATCACCCTTCCTTAGCCCAAAAACCATCTCCAAGTGCACTCACACTATTCTAAGCCTTAACTAAAAAATTGATAGATGTTGGCCCTAGGGATATCTCGGACTCACTAAGAGATTAACCGAGGTTGAAAATTGCAAGAACTATACTCCTGCAAAATTGGTGTCTAAGAAAAGTGGATTGAGAGGCAAAGCCTCGAAAGCTCCGTGGTTTGGCGTAATTAAGGCCCGTGGCTCACGCCCGGATACCTCCCACCAAGTTTTGCCCTTTCCTCACCGATTAGCTTGTAGTCGAGTTCCTGTAACAACCTCCCCCAGAGAATCGACCAGTTAAGAGTCGTCTAAGTCCAGGTACCTTAGACTAAGGCTTTGTGGTAGTTTTTCTTTCTTTTGTTTGCTATTTTATTCTTTTCAATTGTTTGTTATTTTTACGTTGTTTGTGGTGTGCTGCATGCAAGAGTGGGTAAGAGATCCTATATCTTTCAGATTAAGCAGAAACACTTCTCTACCCTTACATCCAGAACCGGTGATGGCGTCACTTCAGGACAGGTTTTACCCGATCAGAACTTCATTACCTTCTTGTATAAAACTGTCTGAGGCAAATGGAAATAATTTGAATTAAAGCCTCAATTCATCAACATTATCCTAAAGTTTAAGGTTTAGAACTAGAGGACGCATACTTCTTTGTTAGAGAGTTTGAAGAAGTGTGTCTCATGATGTGTATACCCCAGCTAGGAGATGATGCTGTTAGGTTACGTTTCATTCCCTTTTCCCTAAAGGACCTAGCGAAGAAATGGTTGTACAGTTTGGCGGTAGATTCAACCACGACGTGGGATGATTTCGTCAAGGCTTTCTTGAAGAAATTCTACCCAATCCACAAATCTGCCCTCATTAGAAAGAATATCATGCAGTTCAGACAAGAACCGAACGAACCATTTTGGAAATACTTTGAGCGATTCAAAGACCTCCTAGCTCAGTGCCCTCATCACAGTGTGGAGAAATGGCGTCATTGCCAGATTCTCTACTATGGTCTAGACTATTAGACAAAAACCCTGTTAGAAATCATGTGTAAGGTAGGGTTCTCGAAAAAGGATGAGAACCAGGGTAGGGACTTATTTGAGGATTTAGCTGAGAAAACCTACAATGGGAGCCAGCCTCGAAAAAATCAAGGAATTCACAATACATAACTTCAAGAGGAGGGCTCCTATTTCTAGAATCATCCACAGCTGTAGAAGCTAAGATTGCAACCCAAATGAGAAGAATAGAGGCTCTAGAAACAAAAGAGCCAGCCAATGTCAACCAAATCAACCGACCACCAATTCACAATCTAAGTTGTTCATACTGTTAGGCATGAAACCATGTCTTTGAAGAGTGCCCCATTTTTCATACCCAGTAAGTACCACCGGAACACCTGAACGCGGCCTACTCACGGTCCCTGCATAATCCCTACTCACAAACATACAATTCAGATTGGAGGAATCACCCAAATTTCTCCTGGGCCCAGAACAATCCTCCTAGGCCTAATTTCTCCAACAATTTTCACCATCCCAGTCCTCCACCAAATTTCCCCATTCAAGCTCCATCTTTCTCCTCTCAAAGTTCACCAATGGAAAAGAAATTCAATAAGTTAGAGGAGACCATGGAAGCTTTTATGAAGTCCCAAACCGCTTTTATGCAAAATCAGAGACAAATGCTGAACAACCATTCACAGGCTATATGAGATTGGAAATGCAGATGAGCCAATTAGCCAGCTCCCTAAGTGAAAAACCAAAGGGTACTTTACCTAGTAAGCCTCTAGTTAACCCAAAAAACTCCAATCAAGCATATGGAATTCAGGATCCGTCGATTAACCAGTGCAATGCTATTCACACACTTCGATCTGGAAAGAAGGTAGACAATCAGGTCAACCAACAGAAAGATCCAGTCCATACTGATCCTACCCAGCCTCTGCCTCTGCTAGTTCCTCCCAATCTGCTCCTCAAACATCTGACGAGGACAAAGATTCTGAACAAGTTCATAAGCCTGTAGCACCCTTTCCCAATAGGCTTAGGAACAACAATAAGAATTTGCACATGGAAAAGATGCTTGAGATGTTTAACCAGGTCAAACTGAATGTGCCTCTTCTTGACGCTATCCAACAAGTCCCAACTTATGCCAAATTTCTTAAGGATATGTGTATGAAGAAGAGAAAGATAAATGTGCCCAAGAAAGTGTTCTTGGCAACCAATATAAGTGAAATTCTATCTGGTCCCATTCCGGTGAAATACAAGGATCCCAGATGTCCCATAATTTCCTGCACCATAGGACAAACAGAAATTAGCCGAGCACTCCTTGACCTGGGAGCAAGTATCAACTTGCTACCTCTCTAAGTATACCAGCAACTTGGGTTGGGCGAGCTAAGTCCAACTCGAGTCATCATTCAGCTAGCTGACCGATCTGTGAAAATCCCGAAGGGAAAATCACAGATGTCCTTATTCGGGTCAGGGATTTCATCTACCCCGTTGACTTCATTGTGCTTGAGACCCAACCTGTTTCCAATCTGAGGTCTCAAACTTTAGTCATCTTAGGGCGCCCATTCCTTGCTATAGCCAATGCCATAATCAACTATAGGAACTGGTCCATGCGATTGACCTTTGGAGACATGACGAAGGAAGTCAATGTCTTCAATCTTGGAAGACAACACAGGGATGTCAATGATTAGATGTTTGAGGTCAATTCCATTATAATCTAACCAGTGAGCATGAGGAAAACATGGAGATGGACACAGAGGCAGAGTTTGATCTGGAGTCTGAGGATTTTAATCTTGACCAGATCATGGATTCGGCAGTGGACTGGGCGTCAAGCTCAAGTGTACCTCATCATAGGATTGAAAGTCCATAGATTGCCCCCAATGAAGCAACACCTTCCCTAAAGCTAAAAGTCTTACCTGCACACCTCAAGTACGCCTACCTGGGCGAAAGAGAAACCCTGACAGTCATCTTAGCATCCACCTGACTGAGCAACAAGAGGACGGCTTAATGTCTATTCTGAAAAGACATAGGGAAGCCATTGGATGGATGATGAAGGATATCAAAGGGATAAGTCCAGCCATAGTGCAACATAGAATCCATTTAACCGATGAAGTAACCCCCAGGAGGGACCCACAACGCAGGTTTAACCCACTCATTAAAGAGGCAGTTAAAGCGAACATTTTGAAACTACTAGACAATGGGATCATTTATCTTATTTCTGATAGCCAATGGGTTGGCCCTATTCATGCGGTCCCGAAGAAAGCTGGCTTTACGGTAGTTGAAAATGAGCACAAAGAGTTGGTACAAACAAGACTGCCTACCAAGATTCGTGTTTATATCGACTATAGAAAGTTGAATGCAGCCACCCGTAAACATCACTTCCCCCTACCCTTCATCGACCAAATGCTTGAACGCCTGGCTGGACACGAGTACTATTGCTTCCTAGATGGATACTCAGGATACAATCAAATCCCCATTGCTGTAGAAGACTAGGAAAAGACCACGTTCACCTGCCCATTCGGAGCCTTCGCTTACCGACGCATGCCCTTTGGATTGTGCAAAACTCCCGCAACATTCCAACGATGCATGCTTAGTCTTTTCTCCGACATGGTCGAACGTTTCCTTGAGATTTTTATGGATGACTTCTCCATCTACAGAGATTCATTTAATCAGTGACTTCATCACCTAGAGTTAGTTCTGCAGAGATGCAAGGAGAAGAATCTAACTCTAAATTGGGAGAAAGGTCACTTCATGGTGAGACATGGGATTGTCTTAGGCCATGAGATTTCTAGGAGAGGCATTGAAGTGGACAAGGCTAAAGTAGAAGTGATTACTAAGCTTCCTCCAGCCAAAAGCATCAAGGATATTAGATCCTTTCTAGGGCATGTTGGGTTCTACCGACGGTTCATTAAGGATTTTAGCAAAATCGTTAGGCCCTTAACCAACCTACTCGCTAAGGACGTGCCTTTTGATTTTAACGATGAATGTTTCAAGTCATGGGGAAGCTTAAGCAAGAACTTATTTCTGTGCCTATTATTTCTGCTCCTAATTGAGCCCAACCATTTAAAATCATGTGCGATACCTCTGATTTTGCTATTGGTGCTGCTCTAGGACAGCGCATCAACAATAGGCAACATGTGATTTACTACTCGAGTAGGACGTTGAATGACGCCCAACAGAATTATACAACGACTGAGAAGGAATTCTTGGCGGTTGTCTTTGCGTTAGAGAAATTCTGGCCCTACTTGTTAGGCTCGAAGACGGTGATTTTTACGGATCACTCAGCATTGAAATACCTCGTGACCAAGAAGGAAGTAAAAGCCCAATTAATTCAGTGGATCCTTTTGCTTCAAGAATTTGACCTGAAAATTTGGGATAAACGAGGTATAGAAAATGTGGTTGCAGATCATTTGTCACGAATTCCGAACGCATCGATCATATAAGCTCTGATCAACGAGGATTTCCCAGACGAGCACATCCTGGCCATTCTTAAGGAACCGTGGTATGCGGACATTGTTAATTACTTAGCCACTGGACAATTACCCGCTGACTGGACAAAGCAAGACCAGTGTCAATTTTTTGCCCAAATACGGTACTTCTTCTTGGAAGAGCCGTATCTTTTTAAGTATTGTCCCAACCAGATTATTCGACGATGCATATCAGAGGAGGAACAAAGGAGTGTGCTAAGCTTTTACCATGAACTTGTATGCGAAGGACACTTCAGTCCCCGCAAGACTGTAGAGAAGGTTCTTCAAAGTAGGTTTTACTGGCCTACTTTGTTCAAAAACTTGTACCATTTTTGCAAGTCATGCACAAATTGTCAGAAGATTAGGAAAATTTCAAGAAGAGACATGATGCCCCTAAACCGATCCTGGAATTTGAAATTTTTGATGTTTGGGGTATCGACTTCATGAGACCATTCCCTAATTCCTTCGGCAACCAGTTTATTTTGTTTGCTGCAGACTATGTCTCTAAATGGGTAGAAGTTGTGCCTACAAGATCAATCACAACAAAGTGGTTGTCAAATTTCTCAAAGAAAACATCTTCTCCCGATTTGACACCCATAGAGTGATAATTAGTGATAATAGATCACATTTCTGCAACAGAGTTTTTGAAGTTCTGATGCAAAATATTCCATCAATCACAAGTTATCCACTCCGTATCATCCCTAGACAAATGGGCAGGTAGAAGTCACCAATCGATAACTCAAGTTCATTCTGGAAAAGACTGTCAGACAGAACTAAAAGGATTGGTCGGTCAAACTCAACGATGCATTGTGGGCTTACCACACTGCTTTAAGATAGTTCTTGGGATGTCTCCTTATAGAATCATATTCGGAAAAGCCTGTGATCTGCTAGTAGTGTTAGAACACCGTGCCCTTTGGGCCATTAAGCAGCTCAATTTTGATCTGAGTAAGGCCGGTGAGCTAAGGAAACTGCAGATCTCAGAATTAGAAGAGATACGGAATGAAGCATATGAGAATGCTCGGATTACCAAAAGTAGGACTAAACTTTTTCATGATCAGATCATAAATCGGAAAATCTTTGCCCCGGGAGAAAAGGTTCTACTGTATAACTCTAGGCTTCATATTTTCGTGGGGAAGCTGAAGACTCGTTGGTCTGGAACGTTCATTGTGCGCACCGTTTTCCCACACGGTACTGTGATTATTGTAAACCCCAAGAACAACACAGAATTCAAAGTGAACGGGCAAAGGCTGAAGCCCTTCTTGACCACTGAGCCTATGACTCCGGATGATAGTGTGCTGACTCTTTTTGCCCCGTCATACACCTAACCACAACAACTAAAAAAATTTATTTATATGCTTACCCCTTCTACATTTTTTCTGACATTTCTTTTACCTATTCGTACTTGGTCGGCCCGAGTCAACGACAACGGTGACATCATTTCTTCACCCTATTTATTACATTCGCATTTACATAAACATTCATTGAGGACAATGCATTAGATAAGTGTGGGGGGGGTGCTAACACTTTTTCTTTTTCCTTTTATTCTGTTTCTTTTTACCAAAAAAAAACTCTCCAGATTGAAAAGAAATTTCATACTCTTTATAAAAATACCAAAAGGTTGTAAGAATTAAGGGAATCTTATTAATGAATCTTTATTTTTGCCTAAATAAACAAGAAAGATTGGTTTGACTAAGAGTTAGGAGAGATAAGGAAAATAACTCATACTTTTTATTTAGCCTTAGTAGAATATGCATAAACCACACACATATGCTTGGGATTTAGAGAGATAACTCTGAAAAAAAAAGCTGGATAATTGTGCCTCAAGAAGCATGATTACTCACGCCAAAAAAATAATAATTAATATATAATAATAAATCTTGATTTTGTGGCCTACTCTACTTGCATATTTGATCTGAGGGGTGTTTTTCCACTTGGTGCCCTAAAACCATCTGGTTTGGGAGTCATCGGTTTGATATGTGTTACATGAGTAAAGTAAAAAGCCTAATGAAACCAAGAATAATAGATAAATATGAATAAAATTAAATGATATTCAAAGTTGAGTTGAAAAATCCCAAGCATCACACTTACACATTATGTATATCTATCTAAAGCAAAATAACAGAATGAGTTAGAAGTATAAGATCCTTTCTAAATTTAAAGAAAAATCATAATTTCTTCTTTTATAAAGGCTAAAGTATAGGAGGATTTATGAGGGTTGAACCTAATTCTTATACCATTCGGTCATTTTTACTTAGATGATTGAAGGTTCTTTTTCTTGAAAGAGGTTTGCTAACACTTAAATATTTTTTTTACTTACTGGATTTTGTGGGTGCAATCCACTGAAAACTCTCAGGAGACAACACTCCTCCCCTAAGGAAAACTTAGAGGTTTAAAGGCTTGTTGCACATGCTCAGTGCAATCGCCTCACCTGCAAAAGTGGTGTAATAATTTTTTTATTTTTGTTTTGCTCGAGAAGAGCAAAAAGATAAGTGTGGGGGTGTGATTAGTCTGTAATTTTGCATAATTTTCATCACATTCTTATATTTATTTGATGTAAAATTCTGCTAATAAAGTTTTGCTTGCTTAATCCTAGGTCCATGGTGTGTAAATGAAGAAGACTCTAGACCACCATTTAATGGGTGATTAAAGGCCAACCAAGTAGCCATTGACTTTAGGGAGGAGCTCAGGGCATCAAATCACGAATCCAGCAAATCAAGTGGACAGGAGACAGAAGGGGCGGTACGCTGCCCAAACACTGGCGCGCGCCGCTCTGACATGGCCGCGGAAACGCGGCCAGGGCCTCGTTTTCGCGACTTTTCGCGGCCATATGATCGCAGCGCGCACATGGCTTCGGGCCAGGGGTTGTCCCCCTAGCCCCTTACCCCTGATGCCTATAAATACCCCCATGGTCTTTAATATGGAAATATCCAGAGCTTTAGTAAGTCGTTGTAATCTTGTTTTTAGGATTGTAATTATTTTATTTTCCTTCTTCTTCTAGTTTGAGTTTTAGCCATTAGAGTGAAAGAGAGATTGTGTACAAGTTGTATTTGAAGGTGACAAGCTAATACAAGTAACTACTTCTCTTTCTTCTTTCCATTTACTTGTATTTTCCATTTGGTTTTACTTTCTTGTTGAAGTATAACTTTCTTTCCTCTTTACCCACTTTCTTTTGTTGTTTCTTTTACTACCATGTCTAACTAACCCCTCCATAGCATGGCTAACTAACTTCTAACCCACTAATCTCTAACACTTGATTGATAAACCCAAATGAGTCAATAATGTCGAATAAGCCTTGTGCAAACGAGAGCTATGATATCTTAAGACGAGGGTTCTAACTCTAACTTACAGACAAGTATTCGCTTTCTTATATTTCATGCTTAACGAGTTTTTGATGATCTATGAATTGTATCCTTTACTTGATTTTGTAAGTTAGAGATTTTTCTTTTAACTTTACTGATACCATTAGTGTACTTGTGTCTTCCCTTATTCTCGCCTTCTATTTGATCTTGATAAGGGAATGTTCAAGATTTTGTCGTGTAAAGCTAAGTTAAAGGAAGGACTTTCATTCGTTCCCAACGTGAATAGTTCCTATGCATAAAGATTTTACTTGCCTATGATCCATCGAGAGGCTACATCTTCAAGAAGTTAGGGATTAGTGGGGCATTTAGTAGAAAGTTAGCCATGCGCTTTTACCATTAAGAAAAATCTACTTTTACAAACAAGCAAACCAATTCAAAACTATTCTTGAATCAAACTTGTTTCAGTTTCACATTCTTTATTCGAACAAAGAATTTTCTCTTTTCTTGAACAAAGAAGCCGTATCAAACTTTCATCGCTCTCCCTCCTGTGGATACGACCCGTATAGCCACTTTGCTACTACGAAAGAATCGCAAAAGTAGTAACATTGACCCACACTCTCTTTACTTATTCTTGTGCTTGCTTTTTGCCGATCACTACCGTTGTAGTAAAGTGGCTAAGCGGGTTGTGATCCACAAGGAGGAATGCGATAAAAGCATTTGATATCATTTTCAAAGATAAGTTATTTTCTATTTGAAAATAAAGAGAAAAGAAGTTAAAAGAAATTGGTTTGGTGAAAGTTGGGTTTCAAAAAAAAGAAAACAAAAAGAAAGTGAATTAGGATTTTTGAAATGGTGGAATAACACGAGTGAAGAAATGTAAAAGAAAAAATGATCTAGGCTCACTAATCTACTAACTCTCTATGTACTTACATCTTGAAAGATACATGCCTCAATTTGGGTCATCAGCAATTGCCAAGTAAAACACATAAGATAGTGAAGAATTCAACTTTTTTAAACACATAATGTTAAACCATCAAGAAATTCAAGTATAGAATAAACAAGTTTAAAAAATATTTTAAAAACCAACACCCATCCTCATGTGCCTTCAAGAATACTCACAGAATGCAAGGCTTGAACCAAAATATGCAAATAATTCAAATGGGTCATAAAATTTATCAAAAGTAGAATGAGCAGAGGAGAGAAACAAGTGAGCTATGAAAACAAAAAAATGATTGGAACAAGAATAGAATAAAATTAACATACAAAAGATCGAGATGATGAAAAGCGAGCTTGAATCTTCTTTGATTATCACTTCAATGACAGATTACACATTCATTTTGTCTCTCTCTTTTCTGGACTAAACTAGAACAAAAGAAATAAAAAATGAAAATTATATTTCAAAACTAACTAACAAAATCCTAACCAAAATCTAAAGTAAAAGCCTAAGACTAAACTCTACTCTACATCTCCTCACTCTGCTTCTGGTGTTGGATTTATAGGAGGAGAAGTAGTGGGAGAAGAATATGAAGATAAGCTCTAAGAACTGGCCCAACGGCCACACTCTAACCGCGGACGCGCGGCTTTTGCCGTACGTCTACAGCTAAATTCTGACCATTGGGCCCGATCTTTGGCCGCGAAGATTCCCTTTCTTTGTTATCCCATTATATCTACTCTCTGGATTTCTGGATTTGCTTCAATCTCCTTTGATTTCTCAAGCTAAATAATAAATCCTCAAAAATCTGATTTCGTTGGAATATATTTGGGATTATCTTCTCCTTTTCCATTAGTTACACCTGTATACCATTAGGTAATAAAAGAGTTAAATAGTAGAGTTTTATTACAATTAAAATATGAAAATGTGACAATAAATATGAAATATTAGTGAAAAATCATTAGGACTCTTTTAATTTTTTTTTGTTTTCTTTTAGAAATAGGTTATAGTTTCCTAGTAGCAGTACTCTTTGTATGCCTATATAAAGGCTTTTATACTTTTTATTTTGGGCATCGAATATTGATTAATAAAATTAAGATTTCTCTCCAAATTACTCGTGGATTCGAGTTGTTATCTCTTGCTTGTGAATTTGAGTAAATCACTCATGGATTCGAGCACAACTTCTACCTAAAAGCCTTCAAGGTTCTTGGGTGCAGAACGAGATCTAACCATCGTCGTTTGTCTTCCTCGCTTCCCTTGTCAAGTGGTATCTGGGTTCGTGAATTTTGACATTACTTGACTCGGGAAGCAGGATAGGCGACTGGCACCGACTAAATCTCGTTCTAGCGCCCACGAACCTTGAAGGATTTCAAGTAGAATTTGTGCTCAAGTCTACGAACACGGCAATCCACGAGTAATTTACTCAAATCCACGAATGATTTACTCGAATCCACGAGCAAGAGAAAACACTCGAATCCACGAGCAATTTGGAGGGAAATCTCAATTTTATTAATCAATATTCGATACTCAAAATAAAGAATACAAGGGCCTTAATATATATACCCACAACGAGTACTACTCCTACTAAAAAACTATCACCTATTTCTAAAAAAAAAAAAGAATTAAAAGAATTCTAATCTATCCATGAAAACTAAATTCAAAATAAGGAAAAACAAATCAAAATAAAGGAAGTGGAAAATCTATCTATCGAAATCCAAATTTGACACGATTACAAAATCCTAATCAGAATCAAATTTTTTGATACGTAATAGAGTTGTCGACAACTGAAAGGGATTGTCGGCAGCTGTTTCAGTTGTCGCCAGCTGAATGGCACTGTCGACAATCAAGGAAAAATCTAAAAAATCCTGACTTTCGGTAAAAACCTGTCGACAGGTCAAATAAGGTGTTATTGACAAGTCAAGTCATTTTGACTTGTTGTTTACCTTGCCTTGTTCTTTAGTCTCCCACATCAAGAGTAGAATAATCACCATCCAAGTTAGTGTCTCATTATCCCTATTTGGTCCTAGGTGAAGAGAAGCTCAAGAGAGTGATTACTCTCAAGAGGGCTATAGACTTGTTACTACCAACAATGAGGATAGTGATAAGCACATCTCTTTAGACAAGATCTGGAGCTGTGAAATAAATCTTTTGCGGCACAGCGAAAAGAATAGAGAAGTCTGCCTATCTTTTGCTCTCTATAAATTGCTCTGACTGAGATTAAAAGGGATGCAACTATCTGGATCTAACTTTGTAGAAGCTCTAAACCTCGAGCCTATGGGCATTTTAGAGACCACTGGAGGCCCTCCTGGCCGTTGACATGGAGCTAGCATTCCTGGACGACTGCCTGTACTCTGAGCTTCCTTTCACATATCACGGGGGCGTTTATACCCATCAACTTTCTTCAGTGTTTGTTCTTCCTTTCATCCTGCTTTCATATAGCTTGGAGAGATGTTCAGAGATTGCTCGAGCATGACTCGCACCTCTACATTTATTACAACAATGTAATGTCTGCTATATTGCTATACTTCGAAGCTGTAGCTGCTCTATAATAATATTTATAGCTGGGCATGTTAAGGCTGTCAAAGTTCTCACCTACATGTTCTCCAATCAGGCCAAAGTTGTACTACTTCCGTAAATATGCCATGAAAAGCCATGCACACGATAGACGATTAAGGTAATTCAGCTCCTGAACCCCAAAAAAAATCATCTCTTATTTGAGAAGAAAGCAGATCGTCTTGAAAGAGAAACAGCTGAGCTTATACTCACTCTTCCAAGAAAAGGAGACATCAATCGATTTACGCGATGAAGTCAAGAAAGCTGTTATCGACTCCCCACTTATAAACAAAGGCGTCCGACACTCACCCAAGCATATGATAGTGATCAATGTTCCAGGAGCAAAAGAGGCAATGCCAACTTGCCAACGACACTGAAAGAACACTTGTTTGACACATAGCCACCAGTCACTGTGAGGATCATCGACCTGTCGTAAAATCTGCCATCCAGTCCGATAATCGCAAGGTGGGTCGATCTTGTCCAGATATTGTGCATATTTGGTGGTTTCTGCTCCAGGACTAGTGCCTGATGGCACTACTTGGAGTCATTTCATTGTGAAGCAAGTGAGGGAAATGGCCCAGTCCAAACTTAAAGAGTGAGAAACTTTAGGGATCACCAAATTAATGGGTAAAATCAGAAAGGTACTAATGTTGGCTCAAGGGTACAATCGCTCTTTATTTTGATTCTAAAACTCATATAGTTTGTGATGCAAATATCTTAAAAATATTTTTAGTACACAGGTTTCAATGGTAAGAGTTTCAACTTCAAAAGGAGATTCAAGTAATTGGACTCTAGCTTAAAGAAAATATATTTGGAGAAATCCACTTGAATATTTTGAAGAATGATTCTGCTCTTGTAATTTTTTAAAGATAACATAGTTTGTTAAAGTTTAGTATATTAGATTGGAGCTCAAGATATCACATACACACAGATTTTTGAAATATATTTATCTTGGTTTTGAAAGTATATATACAAAATAATTTCAAGTTATTATTATATTTCAAAAAACTTTGTAGCCATATTTTAAAAGTTTATCAAAAGATTTTTTAAGCAAAATTTTTTCTATTTTTGGGCTTTTGCCAGTCGACCACATGGTTGACCGCTATGCAGAGCAAAGGCTCTGTGATCGACCGCACGGTCGACCGTATGTACACAAAAAACGTGCACTGACCTTTGGCTCTGAGCGTGGTCGCCCGCCCAGTCGACCGTTGGCTTAGCCGAAGTTTAACTGGTCTGGCCAGTCGACTGCACGTTCGACCGCTAGCACTGAGCTCAATATTGAGCTCAGAATGCTACTCAGGTCGATTGACTGCCCGATCGACTGCTAGTACTGAGCTCTGCTCTGAGCTCAGAGTGCTACTCTGGCCGGTTGATTGCCCAATCGACCAATGAAAATGGCCATACGATTCAATCATTATCAGTCGACTGTTCAGTCGACTACCAGCAGTCAATCTTGCTTGTTTTGAATGTTCACAGCTATTTTCATCTTCAAAACAGTCTAGATTCATTTCAACATAGTTTTTCATGTTTTCAATTGTTTTTATAGGCTGGGATTTGTTGAGAATCGGTCTCTAACCTACTCTTATAAATAGGATTGATTAGAGATTGTTAGGAAACACAAGTTTTCAAAGAAAATCTAGTTTTTACAAAAGCCTTCAAGTCGAAATTTTTTCAGTGCTATTTGTTGTCCTAAAAGCCTATCACTCTAGCTGTGATGATGATTAACTTATATAGTTATAGTACTAATGATCTTGTATTATTTAAGTTACAGATATTCAATCAAGTTCTTAGTTGGTGTTTAGTTTCGATAAAAGATTCAAAGTCAAGTTTTGAAGTTAGTACATGTTGTTTCAAGAGCTCAAGCATAAAAAACACATCAAGTACTCAAAGAAGAGTCTAACTTTATAAGAAATAAAGTTTGGATCAACTCTACATGGAGAAGAAGTTCTTCAAAAAGACTTGAGTTTAGAGTTTGTAAGTGTTTAGAATATTTGTATAGAATAGATTAGTTTTGATTGCTCAAGCTTATACACGCACACAAAAAAAGTTTAATTTTTGATTTAATGAATTTTTGATTTCATGAATAGATTTCATCAAAAACGAGTTTATATTGGTTTATATGTATATTGGATTTCATCCATATACATTGGTGCTTCTATTGTGTTTAAAAAACTTATTTTGATGAGTTAATTTCATGAGTTTAAATTTTATTTTACCAAAAGTTGTTTGTATGAAATACATTGTCAAAAATAAGTAATTTATATATGTATTGGATTCTATCCATACACATTGGATATCAATTGAGTTTCAATATCTTGTTTTTATATTTACACAAGTTTTTGAAAAAACTAGATTTCCATTTAAAAGTTTAGTTTTTAAAAATACAATTTTGTTTCAAGATTGCAATTGAATATCTCCAAAACAAGTTTTCAAAGAAAATCTAGTTTATAATATGTGTTGATTTTTTTATCACACATATTTGTACTTTAATGTATTTACATGAACTTATATTTGTAGAATTTATTAAGATTTATTGGAATTTAATTTGATTTAAAAAATATTTAAAAACAAAAATATATGGTTTTGGTATGAGACTGGTCGACCGCCCGGTCGACCGAATGTATACGAGCCTAGGGTTGTGCATGTCGATCGCCCGTTGAAGACTCAGTGCTCTCATTTGGTTTCAGTCGACTGGTCGGTCGATCGCCAGAGAGCTTTGCTCTTTGAATGTTAGGTGCGGTCGACTATCAGGTCGCCGGCAACCGTAACGGCTAGAAATATAGCCGTTGGGCGGTCGACCCACCGATTAACCGCCAGGCCAATCTGGCAAGTGTTTTGCCCCAATGACTCTATTTTTCTGGCCTATATAAATGAAATTTTGGGGAGAGTTTTCTATAAGAATTTTCAAGAGTTTTACAACAGTTTTCAAGTGCTCTTTTGTCAATTTTAATAGAGTTTTTAACAAATTTTTGAGCTTCAAATCCATATCTTTAAGTGTGTTTATTTTAAGTGTTTCAAAGTTTTAAAAAATCAAAGTAAACAAGTTTTGAGAAACACAAGTTTTGTTCTTCAAGTTTATTTATCTTCATAGAAGTTTTCAAATTATTTTCTAAAGAGCTTCATGATCGTACATGTATTTTGCATTATTTTTACTACATTCTGACATTTATCCTGTAATAAATCCTGCTAATTTCTTATCTTAATGTCTTATTTTGTTGGTTTGTCTTAACGAAGGGAGAGAAGTAAGATTAAATAAAAGCTAGTTAAATTCTGACTTAATTGGATCTATTTGGTTAACTGAAGATAAAACCAAATAAATTCAGTTAAAATCAGATTTAGAAGAATCAATTTGGTTAACTTGAAGAATCAAATGGATATTGTCAAAAATCTAGAGATCCAAAGGAAATATTATCAGAAGATCTTTTCTGTGGGGCAAGCGATTTTGTCCATATCTCCAACCTTATCAAAAGATCTATTCTGTTGGGCCAGCGATTTGGTCTCATCTTCAAGCACGCTCTGCTTTATCCATTTCAACATATAAATATCACCACTTCTGAAGGCAAAGGGGCATCACTCTAGCAGAGATAGATTTTATGTTAGGTTTTTACTCTAGCTTATTTTAGGGTTATTTCTTTTAATGTAATTTTTATATTTATTTACGTAACTCAGAAGAGAGAAGAGTTTTATGAGAGAATAAAGGTGAAGCTTGTACCGAGAATGACACTGGTGTAAGCTGATCTTCTTTTCTTTCATTTTTACTTCATTTAATCGAAAATTACACATTTTATATTTTTCCTCTTCTTTCTACTTTTCTTCTTTTGGTTTTGTTGATAATCAAAGTGAGTCGAATAGCATCGGTATTGCCTTGTCTTTGTGAGTGCCACCGAGAGCTCATGACGATGGATTCCTCCCCAAAGTTCATATCATTTTATACTTGCTCGAGGCAGTCTTGATGATGAAATGTGGATGGGATAGAACTAGATCTTATAACTTACGCGCTGATCGCCGCCAGATCAAGGTAAACGTGCCAACGATCCAAGGTAAGTCATCATCCAAAAGACGTGAGTAAGTATTTTTAGGATTTCTTTTTTTCTTTCATTTCATTAGTTTAGATCACTATCACTTTAAAAACACTCTCTCTTTTCTTTACTCTTTTTATTCTTTCTTTAACTTAGTTTCCCTTTTCCAAAATCATCTTCTCAAATCTTTCACTTTCTTCCTAACTTAACCATAAATTTATTTTCTCTTTTGTTAAAAATATAAAAGAATTTTAACCAGTTTAAGTAACCTAAAAGAGAACTTACTACATGCTTCCATCGCAAGTTCCTTCTTGTGGATCACGATCCGCATAGCTACTTGCTATAGCGGTAGAATTGAGAACCTTGCATCATTTCTAAACTTTTGTATTTTCTATGCGCAGGTTTACCTCGATCAAAATTTGGCACCGTTATCGGGGAGGGTGAAATTACACCTAGAGGGGGGATGAATAGGTATAATACTAATCAAATGCAGAATAACAACAATATATGCTAAATGATGCAAACCGGTCGTTCAAAATAAGAAGTACAGTCGAATTTCCCGTGAAGGGCTCTAGAACTTCCCCTCTAATGTTCATCTAGATTATTAGTTAAGGTGCTCAATTACCTTCTTGTTGAGATGAGTAAAGATCGACAAATGAGAATGTTGAATATAATGCAATGATGAATGTAATGCAAGCAAAAAAAGTAGACTGTGCAAGTAAAGTAACAACACAAATGTAAGCAATGTAAAGAGATAGAGATCAAGAAACAAGCAATCACAAACAAACAAAGAATTTATTTCGAGGTTCAAGCCACCGCTCTACGTTCCCACCTTCACCACCGTGAAGGATTTCACAATCCACAATAGGATCCTCCACAAAAGGACCTTACAACAAGGAATGAGAATGGTCTATACAAGATCGGAGTACACATCTCAACACTCAATCCTCTACACAAAAGATAGCACAAAGCCAATGAGGTTTATAAAGCTCTTGGTGATACCTAGATCACAAATACTCTCTTCTTTGCAACTTCCTATAGAGTGAAAAGTCACCTAGAGGGGGGTGAATAGGTGACAATGATAATCTATGAACTAAATGCGGAATTCGAAAACTTAATGCAAATTACACTCAAGTGTGATCAACAAATGATTCACACACAACCAAGCCAAGAAATATGAATGCACAATATGAATAGTTGCAAGGCACAAAGTAAAGAGAGAGATAGAGAGAGAGAGAGTCAATGGATCAATCGCAAACAACAAGATATGTTTCGAGGTTCGAGCACCCAGCTCTACATCCCCGCCTTCGACACACGAAGGATTTCTAATACACTAGCTAGTCCACAAAGAACTCTCACAAGGAGTACCCAACTCCTCTCTTTACAAATACCACCTCCTCCTTGAGGCAAACTCCAACAATCACAACCTCCTCCTTGAGGCAAACTCCAAACCAATACACCAAACTCCCAATCACAAACCAATACAAGGATCACCTCACAATTTGAGGGATACAACCCAAAGCACAAAGCAAGTAAAGATTGGGTTACAACTTGGTGGTCTAAAGCAACAACCACAAACTATATCTTCTTTTCCCACACAAATATCCTATTGATATAGATAGTAGATTTTACTCAAGTGTGGAGAAAACCAAAGGAATGGAAATCAGAAATCACAAAGAAAATCCTTGGGAAAAATCAAGAAATCAAGATAGAATAGTTCAATCAAAATTCTTTCCCAAAAACCCTTTCTTTGATTTTCCAAACCCTAATGAAAACACCAAATGGATTGTTCAATTCAAGCTCAAAAACTTCTTTGATTGCTTTGAAAACACCAGAGAATCAGCAAAAATTCGCACAAAAATCTTAAAGAAAACCTCTCTCAAATGGGGTATTTATAGGCAATTACAGAAAATAGCCGTTGACAGAACTTTTGCCAGAAATAGCCTTCCGGTCGACCGGGACGGTCGACCGCCCAACGGTCAAATATTGAACCGTTGTGGCTACCGGTCGACCGCCTCGGTCGACCGAAAATACCTGAGAGCAAACAGCTCTCTGTCGGTCGACCGCTTCGGTCGACCTGATGCAGTGTCAGCCTGCGTGCACGTATCCGTGCACGTCAGTCGACCGGAACGGTCGACTGGCTTCTTTGTTGCGGTCGACCGTACCAGTCGACCGGAAAAGCCTGGCAGACAAAAATAGGTCTGAAATCTGGGAAAAAATATTATAATAAATCCCACAAAATCTCTAAAATTCCACAAAAATAGTTTTATCATTTTATATTGAAATATAAACTTGTGTTAAAAATCCTAACACAAATTTCAAACATATTTGACTATTTTTGTGTCATAGAAATTTTGCCAAAAACCAAAAACCGTATTTTCTAAAACCTTGTATTTTGAATAGAAAATACACATTGTCTAAAACTCATCCATGATACAAAAATATGATATTTAAACACTTTGAAGCATATTGTATATGAATAGAAATTCAATATACAAGAAACATATATATATCATGATTTTGTCATTAAGTCCAAAAATATGTTTTGTTGTAAATACCAAAACATAAAACACATGGAATAGATTATCAAACAAAGTTTGTCTAAACAATTGAAGCATGCATGTATATAGAACAAATCTAATATACATAAACTATGTAAACTTGTTTTGATAAAAAATCTATTCATGAAAACCAAGATCGGTTAAACCTAAAACCGAAAATCAAAACATGAAAGGTGTGTGTTGTGAACTTGAGCTTATCATACTATTCTAATCTTTACAATTAGGATCTAAACCAAACTAAAACTATGGATACCTAAGTCTTCTTGTAGAGCGCAATCTCCAAGCTAGAGCGCAATCTCCAAGTCGGCTCGATCCAAAAACTCTTGATTCACCGAGCAAGTGCAATGTATGATCTTTGATGCGCGGGCTCTTGAATCAACATGTGCAAGCTTCCAATTCATCTTGTTGAAGCTAAACACCAACTAATATCTTGATTAATAAACTGAAACTAAAATCACAAGATAATTAGTACACATAACTACATGAGTTAATCATCATCAAAACTAGAGTGAAAGGCCTTTGGGCCAACAATTTCCCCCTTTTTGATGATGACAAAACTCATGGAGTTATATATGCATGGATTAAAGTAAAGCTTCAAAGAAGCTCCCCCTTAACTCATGCATAGGAATAAACAAACAATAAGATGCATATAAACAGGGTTCTTGACATAAAATGAATATGCATATGAAACATGCTATTGATTCCAATTCTAACATGCTCTTGATACCAATGGATACTAATAAAAACAAAACTTATAATGCTCTTGATACCGATACCAATGGAGATGAAATGAACATAAAACTGAAAACTCATGCATATCAACTCCAATAAATCTTCTCCCCCTTTTTGTCAATCATCAACAAAGGGGTAAAAACAAAAGATATGAATTCTTCTCCCCCTAAATATATGAAACAAAGAATAAACAAACTACTTCAAGGGGTGAAACCAAAAATGATACCAATTAAAAAAAGTGTCAAAGAAGTGCATTATGATATTAATAGAAAGTGATCATAAAAACATTTAAGAAATGCCTACCAATTACCAATTAAAAGTAAGAGGGGCATTGAAAACAAATATGATCCAATTGAAATTAAAACATATTGAAAATAAAACACATGATACCAATTGAAAAACACATTGATACCAATTAAAAATCAATAATCATTCATTTTTTTTTTCATAAAGTTAGGGAGTGGGAAACAAAACTAATGGTAAACTGAATACCAATTGAAAATTGAAATGTGAGTTTTCTCCCCCTTTATGAAATACCAACTAAACATATGCTTAAAATAAGATACCAATTGAAAAGTAAATCAATTGAAAATTTGCTTTAACATTGTTTCAATTTGAAAAGTTCAAGCTAAGCATAAACAAAATTTGTGATATCTTGAAGCACAAATAAATCATCTATATATGTATGTAAGAAATAGATACCAATTGAAATTGATACTATATGAAGTGTAAGCATACATATATAAAACAAACATATATGAGTATACAAAAGGATGTCAAGATTGATACCAATTGAAAGAATTCAATGATACCAATTGAAACAACAATAAGATCAAGTGTATATCTCATATCAACTACCACCCAATCATGTGCAAGTTTAAAAGTGATTTTCATTATCAAGCATACATGAACATGATCTCCCATCCAACCACCCTTAGATGGTAGGGGTTTTCAAAAATAGGTTTGAAAATGTAGTATGTTTGAAAATCTCTACCAAGGAGGAATATCATAACTAGTTATATGAATCAACTAGTATGAGATCCAAAAAAAATTTTCATGAAGACACATGTAAACCACATGGCACTAAAACACTCAAAATCCATATAGCATAACTTGTACTCATGAAAACTAAGTCATGAGAAAACATAAATAGAGTGAGTGTACAAGTGTTGTGAGAAACATATCAACATGAAAATGGACAATCAAGCTTAATATTAAAACATGAAATTCATGTGAAATCACTAATTGAAATCATCTTAAAATATGAGATTCATCATACATGTGAAATCGCTTAGCAAACATGAAATTCATCCAAACGATTTAAACTTTAAGGCATATGTATGTCATGTACAAACTAAAGTATACATACATATCCTAAACACAATGAGTCCACAAAAGTATATGCATGAAGGCACGTGGCTCAAGGATGTATATGTATAAATGATAGTTTGGACAAGATGGACATATACATAAAGTTAAAACAAAACATGTAAGATAGTGAATACAAGTCAAATGTAATAATCATCAAAACTAGACTATACTAGTACATCAAGTGAATACAAATGAGCGTTCAAGCACAAACATATATAAAGGTTTATTTGTAGCTCACTAGTTGTACAAGTATAAATCCTAATCTTAATGAAAACTATCATTCAAGCAAGTTGTCAAAACATGAAGCATGAAACGGGTCAACAATCAATATGATTATGATAATCAAAAACACGAATTATTAAAACAAAAAAAAATCATAGAAACATGAAAATCGTATGATCTTTATGCATATGCATGTGCATTAGATCTAGGGCATACATGTTAGTTTAAACAGGTGTGAACACTAAATATAGATCCATATGAAACAAGGGTGCTCAAATAACTAAACATGTATAACATTAGTCTAATGAGCATAGTACAAGCATAATGAACAATAAAACATACCATGCTACAAATAGATGAATCATGAAAAGCATGCAAATAAGTGGGAGTTAGAGAATGATACCAAAAGTAATGAAGGTATTTCTCTAGTTCTCCAACCAATGGTGGTCCTCTCCACCAAGTTCCCTTGAGTGTGAAGCATCTAAATAATTCTCTTTTAAGCTTAGAACGCATCCACCTCAAGGCACCAAATCTCTCACGTGATACGAGAGCCTCCACCTACACCAAACATCAAAGAGGTGGATCTTGGTACCCATTTTCTTGTGGGTCCATGAGGGTTAGCATCTTTTCTAACCCAAACAAAATTAGTTGCTAGATTTTTAACATGTAAAAGATCATAACAAAATCTAGCAAGATGGCCTTTTCGACCACAATGTGTACATGTGTACACGTGAGCATACATATGATGATGGTGATCATGAGAAGCAAGTGTATGCATAGATGGGTGTGCATGCAAGGTTGAAACTTGTTTCTTGCGAACCAAGGATTCCAAACGAGAGTGATTCATGGCACAATGGCTCAAAGTGGAGCCCAAACAATCAACACTTTTCTTCAAATTATTTATATCATTTTCTATGCTAGAAGACAAAGTGGAACATGCTATAGGGGTGCAAGAAGTAGAAGCTACATTAGCATGACAAACATGAATATCAATCTCATTTTGTAAAGATTTATTTTTAATCAAAACCAAATCCAATTCTTTTGTAATTGAATCAATTTTATTTTTCAAAGTAAGATTTTCTTTGAAAACAAGATCCAATCTAGAAGACAAAACCTTATTGTGTCTACAACATCATCAAAATCATTTTTGTTTTTCAAATCTTCAATCTCTTTAAGTGCAAGTTCAAGTTGAGATTGTAGTGAGTCACGTTCACTAGTGATCTCTTCTTTCTCTTGCAAAATCAATTCAAAATTAGAACATAAATCCTTTAATTCATTTTTCAAAACAAGATTATCATCTTTCAACAAATTATGTTCTTCTAACAAATTTTCAAGCTTTTGAGCAAGTTCCATATTTAAAGTTTGAACTTCAAAACAACCATGGCAATAGGAACTAGAGCTATCATCAATATGAGAATCCGATTGTACCTCAAGGGAGTTCTTCCCTTGGACCATGAGGCATTGCTCTTCGGACTTTTCTCTTTTAGATCTCCTCATCTTGTTAATTATCCTTGGAAGCTCGGGAGACGTCAAGATGCTCCAAACTGCAAAAGCCGAATCATAGTGATCAAAAATGGGTAAAAGAAATTCATTTAGAGATGCTCTAAGTGCTCTAAGTGCTAATGCATTGGCCTTCTTATGCTTGCTACTATTAGGGAGGGATTCTATAGTGATGGCTTGATAAACTAAATGACCTAGAGTTTTTAAATGCCTAGTCATGTCCACCTTCCAAGCATCAAGTCTAAAATGGTCAAACATAGGAGGGCTAGCCATGAGTGCAAACTAGTATGAGTGCAAATGATAATTGCAAATGAAGATTAGCAACCAAGATCACTCCTAGGTGGTTAAACCTAAATATCAGGAGCACTAGCTCTGATACCAATTGAAAAGTCACCTAGAGGGGGGGTGAATAGGTGACAATGCTAATCTATGAACTAAATGCGGAATTCGAAAACTTAATGCAAATTACACTCAAGTGTGATCAACAAATGATTCACACAACCCAAGCCAAGAAATATGAATGCACAATATGAATAGTTGCAAGGCAAAAAGTAAAGAGAGAGATAGAGAGAGTCAATGGATCAATCGCAAACAACAAGATATGTTTCGAGGTTCGAGCACCCAGCTCTACATCCCCGCCTTCGACACACGAAGGATTTCTAATACACTAGCTAGTCCACAAAGAACTCTCACAAGGAGTACCCACTCCTCTCTTTACAAATACAACCTCCTCCTTGAGGCAAACTCCAACAATCACAACCTCCTCCTTGAGGCAAACTCCAAACCAATACACCAAACTCCCAATCACAAACCAATACAAGGATCACCTCACAATTTGAGGGTTACAACCCAAAGCACAAAGCAAGTAAAGATTGGGTTACAACTTGGTGGTCTAAAGCAACAACCACAAACTATATCTTCTTTTCCCACACAAATATCCTATTGATATAGATAGTAGATTTTACTCAAGTGTGGAGAAAACCAAAGGAATGGAAATCAGAAATCACAAAGAAAATCCTTGGGAAAAATCAAGAAATCAAGATAGAATAGTTCAATCAAAATTCTTTCCCAAAAACCCTTTCTTTGATTTTCCAAACCCTAATGAAAACACCAAATGGATTGTTCAATTCAAGCTCAAAAACTTCTTTTGATTGCTTTGAAAACACCAGAGAATCAGCAAAAATTCGCACAAAAAATCTTAGAGAAAACCTCTCTCAAATGGGGTATTTATAGGCAATTACAGAAAATAGCCGTTGACAGAACTTTTGCCAGAAATAGCCTTCCGGTCGACCGGGACGGTCGACCGCCCAACGGTCAAATATTGAACCGTTGTGGCTACCGGTCGACCGCCTCGGTCGACCGAAAAATACCTGAGAGCAAACAGCTCTCTGTCGGTCGACCGCTTCGGTCGACCGGATGCAGTGTCAGCCTGCGTGCACGTATCCGTGCACATCAGTCGACCGGAACGGTCGACTGGCTTCTTTGTTGCGGTCGACCGTACCAGTCGACCAGAAAAGCCTGGCAGACAAAACAGGTCTGAAATCTGGGAAAAAATATTATAATAAATCCCACAAAATCTCTAAAATTCCACAAAAATAGTTTTATCATTTTATATTGAAATACAAACTTGTGTTAAAAATCCTAACACAAATTTCAAACATATTTGACTATTTTTGTGTCATAGAAATTTTGCCAAAAACCAAAAACCGTATTTTCTAAAACCTTGTATTTTGAATAGAAAATACACATTGTCTAAAACTCATCCATGATACAAAAATATGATATTTAAACACTTTGAAGCATATTGTATATGAATAGAAATTCAATATACAAGAAACATATATATATCATGATTTTTGTCATTAAGTCCAAAAATATGTTTTGTTGTAAATACCAAAACATAAAACACATGGAATAGATTATCAAACAAAGTTTGTCTAAACAATTGAAGCATGCATGTATATAGAACAAATCTAATATACATAAACCATGTAAACTTGTTTTGATAAAAAATCTATTCATGAAAACCAAGATCGGTTAAACCTAAAACCGAAAATCAAAACATGAAAGGTGTGTGTTGTGAACTTGAGCTTATCATACTATTCTAATCTTTACAATTAGGATCTAAACCCAAACTAAAACTATGGATACCTAAGTCTTCTTGTAGAGCGCAATCTCCAAGCTAGAGCGCAATCTCCAAGTTGGCTCGATCCAAAAACTCTTGATTCACCGAGCAAGTGCAATGTATGATCTTTGATGTGCGGGCTCTTGAATCAACATGTGCAAGCTTCCAATTAATCTTGTTGAAGCTAAACACCAACTAATATCTTGATTAATAAACTGAAACTAAAATCACAAGATAATTAGTACACATAACTACATGAGTTAATCATCATCAAAACTAGAGTGAAAGGCCTTTGGGCCAACATAGAGTAGAATAAATTGAAGCTCAAGGAATTTGTGAGAGTAAAATTCAATTGAAAGAATTTAAGAGCTGAAAAATCAATTGAAATAGCTTTGAAAATGATAACACTTGAAAACTAGAAACTTGAAAACTTTTCTCTTTAGAACAAACTTGATTTTCAATGTATTTCTCAAAAAACTAATTTTTTAAATCCAATCCCAATAACACATAAATATATACAATAGATAAATACTATTAGTTTAGCTTATGAGGTCATTAGGGATGTGATTTGACCTAAAGAAAACAAAAATGCCCATTGGAAAAATTAGAAGAAAAGACAGATTTTGAAAACTAGTCATTTGGTCGACCGGCCGGTCGACCGACAGTTCATTTTTGAACTAGCCGTTATGGCCGGTCGACCGCCTGGTCGACCGAACTCAGTCAAAAAACATTGCACATAGTATCGGTCGACCGCTCGTCGACCGGCCCCAAGCAGTATCTCGGGTTGAACCAGTCAGTAGACCTGTCGGTCAACTGCTGGGGTTAGCGGTCAACCGGTTATTTGATCGACAAGTGTGCACAGCATGCACAACCCAGCTAGAGGATTGACCGACCGCACGATCCACCGACTTGGCCTATAATAGGCTACGGTGGACCGATCGGTCGATCGACCTAGGCCAAAAGACATTTTTCTGACTGTTTTTAAATAGCAAACTATTTTTGAAATATTTTGTATTGGTTTTAAAGAGAAATAGCAATGTATAGGCAATGAAATACATGTTCTAAATAGGGTATAAAATTTTAAAAAAATTGAAAACATGTATCAAGTACCTAACCTGCAAAACACTAATATAGGAAACCTTGTATTTTGAAAATGTGTTTTTTTTTTGTGTGTGACTTCTTGAGCATCAAATATATATTCTATTCTTTAAACATACTACTTTCTTACAAGGCTCGATACGACTATAAGAGTCTTCAAGTGGCTTCTCCAATAGCGACGTCAAATGCGTTTGAGTTTCAATCCCTTCTTAAATAGTCTAGAGTCTTCATATACCTTCCTTTTAAGGAAGAAATCTTCTTAAATCCTCTTGAACCCTGAAACACACTTAAACACTTGAACTTGATTAATACTAAATAATTACATACACTTTGTTATCATTAAAACAAGAAACCGGTGATTGTAACCTTGGGCCAACAATCTCCCCCTTTTTGATGATGACAAAGCATATGAGTTATTTAAAATAAATGATAGAAAAAAGCTTGAAAAAGCTCCCCCCTCAAGTTATACTATCTACCTAGTACAAGAAATTATTATAACTACAAATAGATTTGTCAATGTAAGAAAGTCACATAAATGTATATATGAAAAATATATCAATTAATAATATGCATAAATAGCCTACCATCTTTCTGTTGGCCCAAAGTCCCATCACTCTAGTTTTGATGATGATTAACTCATGTAGTTATAGTACTAATGATCTTATGTTTAATTAGTGACAGATTTGTTATCAAGATCTTAGTAGGTGTGGAGCTTCAACAAAGAATTTAAAGTCAAGTTTTGGAGCTAGCACCGGTTGCTTCACGAGCCTATACATCAAGACCACATCAAAAGTTGAGCTCGTTGGATCGTGTTTGGACCAAGTCAAGAAGATGAGAAGACTTCAAGGGAAGACTTCAAGATCAAGACTTGTGTCTAGGTATAAGATTTTTATTTTTAGATAAAATGTAAAGGATAGAATAGTTGGTGGATTGTTCAAGTATATATCACACACACACACTCTTGATTTAGTTGTCTTTTCATCAAAGAATTTTCAGATTTAGAAAAGACTTTCATTTTGGAAAATACTTTTTGGTTTTTGGAATTTCTTATATGCATGTCTTTTATCCAAAACCATATTTAGAGCTTAATGCCAAAACATAGATATTTCATCTTAATTGTGTAGTGGATCATATCCATACACACTATGCTTTAATGAATTCAAAATATCTTGTTTTTGTATCATGAAGAAGTTTGGAAAAACAAGTTTTAGAAAAATACAAGTTTTCATTTGAGCCAATACTTTCCAACTTACAAAATAGTCCAATCTTTTATAACATGCCTTGATTTTGTGCAAGCATGTTTGTTTATCAAAGTATATTGGTAAAACTATTTTTGTAGATTTTCTAAGTATTTATGGGATTTTATATGAACCAAAAAGCCTTAGTTTAAATCCCAGATTTTCAGTTCCAGGCTTCAGCCAAGTCGACTAGTCGACCTATCAAGTCGACTAGGGCTAAAGTCAGTCGACCGGCTCGATCGACCGACGTGCACGACGTGCACGCCTTGACCTGGCAGATGGCCGGTCTGTCGACCCAGTCGACCGGAACAGAGAGCAGTGCTCTCTGTTCTTTTGGGTCGACCGGGCGGTCGACCGGAGGCTCCAACGGTCGGATTCTTGACCGTTGGCGGTCGACCGGGCGGTCGACCGACAGGTCTGACAGACCCCAACGGCTAGTTTTTGACAGCCTATAAATTTGGGGGTTTTGGTCATTGTTTTTCTCTAAGATTTTAGGAGAGCTTTCAAGCCAGTTTTTTTGATCCTTTTAAAAGAGTTTTCTCCACATATTTGAGAGCAAATACTTCCAATCTAAAGGGAAGATATTATCAAGAGTGTTTAAAGTGATTTCTTAAGTTTTTCACCATAGATTCAATCCTTGCTTTTCTCACAATCACTTGAGCTATCCATTGCTTTATCTATCCATAGGATTGTGTTGTGAGAGTTTTTGTTAGGTGATCAAAGTATTGTGATCACCGAAGACTTTTCTTTGTTCCTTTGAGGAGGCGGGCAAGTGTGCTCGCGGTGGTTTAGAGTTCGGTTGTGAACTCTTGGTTTGAGGTGCGGCCTCGGCGAGCTAGTGAGCTTGCGTGTATACGGGACTAGAGAGTCCGAGGGCTTGTAGGTGTTGCGGCACCGGGGAGAGATCCATTGGGATCTTGCATAGTGAAAATCCTTCGTGTGTCGAAGGCGGGGATATAGAGCAAGTGTGCTCGAACATCGAAACAAACCCTTTGTGTTTGCGATTGCTCGCTCTCTCTCTCTCTCTCTATCTCCTTGTCTATATCTTGCATTCAATTATAGTGTTTATATTTATATGCTTGATATACTTGTGTGCTTAAATTGTTATACTTGCTTGGGTTGTTTGCTAGCACTTGTATTTAACCAAGAGAGCCAACGCAGCACCTCAACCCTTATCAAGGGGAATCTTGAGGAGTTTGTCCAGAGCCCTTCACGGGGAATTCGGCAACACTCTTGTGTTATATGTGGTGTTTAGTGTAAGAGTTTAGTTTAGGTCATAATAGTTTATACTTTCGCATTATTTGGCATTAAGTGACCATTAGGTTAGCCATCACCTATTCACCCCCCCTCTAGGTGAACTTACACTTTCCATACCTCCTTCCTCCAGAACATTATGCAATGAATGAAAACAATGAATCATGGCATTGTATATAAGCATGATAATGGAAATGTATATACATAAAGTTCAAGATATACCAAAATAAGAAACTATACCAAAGCAAGAAACTTAAAAACTCAACTATCAAATATTAAAAACATATCATAACTCAAATACCTCTCCCTTTTTTTTTGTCATACATCAAAAAGGAGTAAAATACACAAGAAATAAAAACACATGAGACCAAGAGAGATACCAATAAAAACACATGTATATCAATTGAAAATACATTAGACCATATGAATAAACATGAAGCAATTTCAAAACTCATGAATCCATAACGCAAACATTTAACTCTCCACAAATGAATGAAAATCTATTATAATCTAGTGGTTTAGTGAAAATGTCCTCAAGTTGAAAATCAGTGAAAATATAATCGATTTCAATATCCCTTTCTCATAGTGATCTCTAAGAAAGTAATATCGAATCTCTATGTGCTTGGTCTTACTATAATGATTTGCATTTTTGGTCATATGAATAGTACTAGTGTTATCACAAAATATTTTGATATGACCATAATGTAAATCATAGTCAAGGAGAGTATGTTTCATCTAAGGGACATGTGCACAACAAGCCCTGGTCGCAATATACTCGCCTCGACGGTTAAGAGGGCTACATAATTTTGTTTCTTAAAAGACCATGAAACAAAGCAATTTTCTAGAAATTGACACATTATACTATTACTCTTCCTATCCACTCTACAATCAGCATAGTCGGCATCCGAAAAACACGTTATTGAAATTATCTGATCTTCAGATACCACAAGACCATTCCAATCATGCCCTTAAGATATTTAATAATGCGTTTTACCGCAATCAAGTGGGACCCTTTAGGACAAGATTGGAATCTAACATATAGACAAACACTAAACAAATATCCGGCCTACTAGCAGTTAAGTAAAGCAAACTGTCAATCATACTTCTATAGAGTTTAATATCAACGTTCTTACTTTGTTCATTCTTATTAAGCTTTATTGTGATAGCCATGGAAGTCTTGCTTGTCTTTACATCCTCAAGCCTAAATTTCTTGATAAGCTCTATTGTATATTTGGCTTGGTTTATGAAAATTTCATCACTCCTTTGCTTGATTTGGAGTCCAAGAAAGTGATTGAGCTCTCCCATCATAGACATTTCGAAGTCTTTTTCATGCATGATTCAAAATCCTTACAAAGCACTTAATTAGTAGATCCAAAAATGATATCATCAATATAATTTATACAATAAACATGTCACTATCTACATGCTTTGTAAATAATATAGTGTCAATTTTGCCTTTCACAAACCATTTGAAATAAGAAAAGTAGAAAGTTTCTCATACCAAACTCTTGGAGCTTGTTTTAAACCATATAAACCTTTTTCAAGTTTAAAAATAAAATTCGGATGTGAACCCGAGGAGTTGTTCAACATACACCTCCTTTTCGATAAAATCATTAAAAATGCACTTTTAACATTCATTTGAAAATTTTTAAAATCTTTGAATGAAGTAAAAGCAAGTGTCATTGTATGGATTCATGACGTGCTAGGGTGCAAAGGTTTTCTCAAAATCGGTACCTTCGATTTTGGTGTAACTTGGGCCACCAAGTTAGCTTTATTTCTAATAGCATTTCTTGACTCATCCAGCTTATTCTTAAAAATCTATTAATACCAATGGTTGGTTTATCATGGGATTTAGGAACAAGTACAAAACTTAGTTGTGCTCAAATTGATTAGGCTTTTCTTGCATTGCAAGTAACCAATATGAGTTGCTCTCGGTTTCGAGAATATTTTTGGGCACAATATATGAAATGAATGCAAAATGGCCACAAATATCATGGAATTTGAAGCGAATAGTTACCCCCTTGGATACATCATCTATGATGAGGTCCTTGGGATGATTTGTAGCATATCTCCAATCCTTTAGAAGTGGTTGTGTTGGCTTCACTTTAACATCTTGAACTTCATCATGTTCACCATCATTTAGCTAGTCTTCTTACATTGGTGAGTCCTTCAAAGATATTTTCTTCATATCTTCACGTAAATAATAAATTTCTACAACATTCTACATAAAAGCATTCGATTCCTCAAACTTGACATGCATAAACTCTTTAATAGTCAAAGTAGACCTATTGAAGGCTCTATAGGCCTTGATAAAATTTGAATACCTAACAAATATAGCTTCATAAGTCTTGGCAGCAAATTTACCTAAATTATCCTTGATATTCAAAATAAAACATTTACAATCAAAACTCTAAAATATGAAACA
Organism: Agave tequilana; assembly: GCA_038442645.1. NCBI lineage: Eukaryota > Viridiplantae > Streptophyta > Magnoliopsida > Asparagales > Asparagaceae > Agave > Agave tequilana. The sequence continues at coordinate 149,310 of JAVJIF010000932.1, forward strand.
TTTAGTTTTCTCAAAAAGTAAATCTCAAAAAGAGTTCTAAAAGTGTTTTTACAAAATAAATTCTATACGATATGTAATATAAAGTGTTTATGGCCTCGACCTATAGATATTGAGGGAGTCCGTATTCACTAATCATTGTCCTAGCCATCTCTTGAAGAATATGATTCTTTTTTCAACGACTCTATTTTGTTATGAAGTTCTAGAATAAGATAGTTCATGTTTAATTCTATTTCTTCACAATAAGTGATAAAAGAATGGTTAATGAATTCACCTCCTCTATCACTCCTTATGCACAAAATCAAAAAATCTTTTTTTTCTCAACTCTTTTTCTAAAAACATGAAAATGCGAAAAAGCTTCGTCTTTGTGTACCAAAAAGAAAACTCATGTAAATCTAGAGAATCATCAATGAAAACAAAAATAAAACGATTACCATTAAGACTTTTGATTTTTGTTGGACCAAACAAATTCATGACGATCAACTCTAATGGTCTAGATGTCATGATATCCCTGATTACTTTGAAAGAGAACTTGGTTTGTTTTCCAAGTTGGCACGCATCACAAATGCGGTCCTTTTCAAACAACAAGCAACCCTTCATCGATTCCTTAGAGTTAATTCTAGATAGATGGTCAAACTAAATATAACATAATCTCCTATGCCATAACCATGAATCTTCATTAAAACTTTTAAACAAGTAGTATTGCAATGTAAATTTAACATATCAATCATATAAAAATTGTTTTCATGAAAATCAGAAAGAACACAATTATTTGTTTTCTTTTCTAAAATATTGCAAGTGAAATCATTTTAAACAACTTTAAAACCTTTATCATAAAGATGGCTAATGCTCAAGAGATTATACTTGAGGCCTTCAATCAAAACGATATTTTCTATTAAAAGAGATGAGCCAATTTTGATATTACCTATACCAATAATTTTGCCCTTTAAATCATCTCCGAAGGTGATGGTGCCACCTTCATGATACCTTGATAGGGTTGCAATATCCCAAGTCATGTACCTTGAGCAACCGCTATCAAGGTACCACCGCTCCCTATGTCTTGGAGCCTTGGTGCTTACTTACATCAAGTAAAGAAGAGGTTGATTTTGGTACCCATATTTTCTTGGGTCCTATAGAATTAGTTCTTCGAATCCAAATTTGATCATTTGAAGCATTAATTCGATCAAAGTAAAACTTAGATAAGTGACCCTTCCGGCCATAATAGGTGCAAGTTTAAACTCTACCATACATAAATGCATGATGTGTATGTGAAACATGAGCATGCTTATTATGGGTGACATGTTTAGCATGATATGTGTGGGCATATTGTGCTTGATAAGTGTTGGCATGTGTAGCATGATGAGTGTGGGCATCAGTAGCATGATGAGCATAAACATGTTTCTTTGGGGTGTGTCGTTTAGGAAATATGACCTCTAATTTAGCTTTATCAAATTCATTTTTTTTTTCAAACATTAACCAAAGTGCAAATTTTGATTTTTAAAGAAGAAATCTCTTTTTCATCAATCAAAGAAAATATTTCTTTACAAGAAACTTTATGTGTAACAAATTCTTTTGTGTAGAAATTAGTGCGGAAGACAAAATCTCTTTTTCTTTTGAAAGAATAACAACTTGATTTTGAAGAAATTAACTTTTCATTTTCATTTTTAAATATATCTTCTTGAGAAAATCATAGTTATGAGAAGGTTCTTTAAAAGCTTCACCCAATTCAATCATAGTCAATTCACAATCATCTAGGGATGGTTCAGATGATACTTTGAGTGTGTTGTCATTAGCCATGAAATAACCATTAGCCGTGTCCACCTCTTCTTCAGATTCACTCTCCGAATCTCATGTTGCTTTGAGAGCCTTTTTTGTAGGGCTTATTTGAGGTAGATGGCTTGCTTTTGCTTTTCGGGCATTCCGCAACCTGGTTTCTAGCAATTGAAGCAAATAATCTTTTTCTCCTCCTTTTCTTTCCAACATCTTCTATTGTTGAATTTGGCTTTGTTGTACATCCTCCTCACATTCTTCACAGAAGGGAGAGGTCTTCATCATCTTCATTGGAGATGGTAGGGTAGACTTGAAGGTAATCATCTTTTTTTTTTTTTGAGGCGCCATTTCTTCTCTAACCTTCCTCTCCATCTCATGAGCCTTAAAGTTATCGATAAGATTTATGAGCTTCATCTCTTCCTTTTCATTGAGCTCTTTTAATGTTGTAGCTTTGACCTCTCAAGATGGTGGTAGAGCATGAATGAACTTCCTCACCTTTTGATTATTATCAATAGCATCACCTAGAGAAGCAAGGTCATTGGTGATTTTAGTAAATCTTATAACCATATCATCAATAGAATCATTATCATGCATGACAAAATTCTCATATTGAGAACGCAAGATATCAATTTTAGCTCTCTTGACTTGTGATGTCCCCTCGTTTGTGACAACTAGATGTAACCAAGTCTCATAGGCAGATCTATAATGAATGACCCTAGCTATGTCATCATCATTCAAGGCTTGAGGCAATGCATATTGTGCTTTTACATTTGCATCAAATTCCTTGGTGACAATATCAGACCATATGTCCTCTTCATTAATGGAACACTAAATGGTTTGGTTATTGTCTTTGCAACCCGACTTCCTAGGGATTGCAAGAAAACGGTCATCTTAACCTTCCTATGGGAAAGTTAAGGCCATTAAACTTTGGTAGAGTCTTAATTCCTTCAGCCATATTAAATAGTATGTATAGCAAATGAAAATGCAAATGAAGCAATTAGCGAAAGGATCTCTCTAATGTGATTAAACCAAAATCTAGAGTCCAAGGCTCTGATAACAATTGAAAATACACCTGGGGGAGTGAATAGGTGTAATGCTAATCATGTGCAGATAATAACAATATATGCTAAATAATGCAAAAATATGAGGTAAAGCCGAATTCTCTGTGAAAGGCTCTTGAACTTCTCCTCTAATGTTCTTCTAGACTATGAGTTGAGGTGCTCAATTGCCTTCTTGTTGAGATGAACAAAGACCAACAAATGAGAATGATAAATGTAATGCAATGATAAATGTAATGTAGCAATAAATAGAATATGCAAGTAAAGCAACAACAAAAGTATAAGAAATGTAAAGAGATAGAGATTAAGAGACAAGCAGACGCAAACAGAAAGAGTTAGTATCGAGATTTAAGCCACCGCTCTACGTCCCCGCCTTCACCACCGTGAAGGATTTCACTATCCACAATAGGATCTTCCACAAAGGGACCTTACAAAAAGAAATTACAATAGTCTACATAAGAGCAGATTACACAACTCCAACATTCAATCCTCTACACAAGAGGAAACACAAAGCCAATAAGGTTTACAAAGCTCTTGGTGACCACTAGGTCATAAACACTCTCTTCTTTACAACTTCATATAGAGTAGATATAAATTGAAGCTCAAGGAGTTTGTAAGAGTAAAATTCAATTAAAAGAATTTAAGAGCTGAAAAACTAATTAAAATAACTTTAGAAATGATAGCACTTGAAAACCAGAAACTTAAAAAACTTTCCCTTTAGAGCAAACTTGTTTCAATGTATTTCTCAAAAAACTAATTTTTTTAATCCAATCCCAATGACCTATATACATAGGCAATAGTTAAACACTATTAATTTAGCTCACCAGGTCATTAGGGGTGTGATTTGACCTAAAGAAAATAAAAATGCCCATTGAAAAAATTAGAAGAAAAGACAGATTTTGAAAACTAGCCATTATGGGCTTTTGATAGAACTTCGATCGACCGACCAGTCGACTGACAATTCATTTCTTAACTAGCCATTATGGCTCGGTTAACCGCCCGATCAACCGGACTCTATCAAAAGAAACATTGCATATTGTGGTCGGTCGACTGGCCCCCAACAGTAGCTCGGGTTGAGCCAGTCGGTCGATCTGTAGGTCGAACACTGGGGTAGACTGGTCGGTCAACTGACAAGTGTGCATAGCATGCACAACCCCAGCCAAAGGATCAGTCAACCATTCGGTCGACCGACTTGGCCTATAATAGGCTACAGTTGACCGGTCGGTCGACCGACCTAGGCGACAAGACATTTTCCTGACTATCTTTAAATAGCAAACTATTTTTGAAATATTTTATATTAATTTTAAAGAGAATAGCAATGTATAGGAAATAAAATACATATTCTAAATAGGATATAAATTTTGGAAAAATTGGAAACATGTATGAAGTACTTAACATGCAAAACACCAATACGGAAAAACTTGTATTTTGAAAACGTGTACTTTTATCTGTGTGACTTCTTAAGCATCAAATCAATATTCTACACTTTAAACATACTATTTTCTTACAAAACTCGATACAACTACAAGAGTCATCAAGTGGGCTTCTCTAATAGCGACGCGTGTTTGAGTTTTAATCCCTTCTTGAATAGTCTTTAGTCTTCATATATCTTTCTTTTGAGGCAGAAAACTTCTTCAATCCTTTTGAACACTGAAACACACTAAAAAAATTGAACTTGATTAGTACTAAATAACCACATACATTTTGTTATCATCAAAACAAGAAACCGGTGATTGTATCATTGGGCCAACAGAGGGGTGGTAAGTTTTTCTTTTAATTTACTTAATGGTTAAATCTTTCTTCTTTGTTTGAGGGGTGGCAAGTTTTTCTTTTAGTTTACTTAATGGTTAAATTCTTCTTCACTATTTTTTTTGTACAGTGGTTGAATTTTGAAAACAAATAACTGTAGTGGACATATTGCTACTCTGTGCCTCTATCCAAGAAGGTAGAGTATTAGAGCCTACAATTGTGCTAAGCAATTCGGCAAAAGTCGCGTTTCTGCAACATTTGTGGTGAACTACTGACTGTATTTTCTTGCAGATTGTTGTACTTGTAAGTATATAACTTCTGTGTTATTTAGTTTTTCAGCATAACTTACTCTGCAACATACTGTCTAACTCAACAGTAAATAGTTGATTGTAAATGTTAAAATGATTTAGACATGCTGTAATATCCCCTACCTAATAATACTGTATTTCCATTCTCATTAATTGGATATACTACCAGTATTATTATTGACTAATCTATTTTTGTATAAATGTATATTTCATATTAGTAATAATTATCATTTATTATTATTATTTATTATGATTTTTATTATTAATTATTATTATAATTGTGTGGTTGTTATTGTTATTGTTAATAATTTCTTTCATTATTTTTCTTCCTTTTTCTAAGCACAATCCTTGGAGCCCAAAACCAAGCCCACCTCTTCTCTCTTCTTATTTTTCTTTTCATTTTCTTAAGCCTATAACCCATTACAATAACCTATTATCTTTATTCTTTAACCCTAGGCCCAATTCAATTTCTTCTCCTTATCTTTTATCATCATTTTTCCCTAAGCCCAACACCTAAGGCCCACTAAACCAACTCTCCCTTCTCTATATAAACGCTCATTAGTTAAACCTTAACCCTAATAAATCCTAATACATCTCTTTCTTTCCTGTGCTATCGCAAACCCATTCCCTCTTCCTTATCTTCTTCTTCACTTTCCTTCCACAACCACCTTCAGAGCACGAGCAAGCCGTCGTCCACCTCCGCAAACTCCGCCGACATTGCCACGAGCTCTGCCAGCATAAGCTGCCACCGCATGAGTTCTCCTTCTCCTCCGGCAAGCCGACTATTCGCTGGAGCACCCATGCACAACTGCTCTACTTCTCTGATATTCTCGTCTGCCGCCGCGATCACCGCGTGGCTTCCCTTGCTCCACCTCCATCTCCAAGCCCATGTGTGAGTGTCGAGCTTCTCCCCTCTTCACATCTTCTGTTGGAGTGCCGTGCGTGGCCACCGAACCATCGCCATGGCCACCCCATCCCCAGAATTGCTTTCCTCCCATGCCTTGGCCCTGCCGGAGCCTCCTCTTCTTTGGCGAAAGCCTCGACACATTCTTCTCCTTCCATGCCTTAGTTTCTCTCTTTTCTCTCCCTTGTGCCTGTGGGTGTGTGTGTATATTATGTGAGTGTTGTATCCCCTTGCTAATGTACACACTTTCTAATGGATCTGCATCTGGAGGCTCTTTCAGATCTGAGGACGAGATTGTCGAGAGCTGGGCTGGGGTGGATGGCTCTAGCATGTGCCATTTGATGGTGTGGAGATCTTTTGGTCTCTGCTACCATTTATTTAGGTGATTTTTTAAGATTTTCCTTTAGTGGGTCTTGCTTTCTTGTGAGCTCTTGCCTTTTTAATTTTAATTGACTTCTAATTTCATTAGTTTTATTTGATTTTATCTGTTCACATGTTTTATTTGCATTATTGGCTAGTTGGACCGAAATTGTTAACTGAATAACAAGAGAGAAACTTTTGGGCATCGGATCCAGACCCATTTGATGAGATCCAGAATTGTGTTCGTTGTGAATTGATAGCCAGTCAATTCGAAGACCAACCCATGGGATGATCCGGAGATCTATACTGGTTCGTACAGTAAAGATAAGATGGCGATTCGGTTTCAAAACTACGTCATTTCATGTGAGTGTTTTTTTTCTTTGTGCAATTTTATTTAATTTTATAGTGAGTGTTCTTTTCCTCCTTCAGTTAAAAAAGGGTTTTGTGATAAATAATTATATTTTGTTTTATAATTATACTACTAAAATTTTCTGAGATGATATTTATGAATATTATTTTTCTCATTCACTATTGTTAGAAATATATATATGTAGGCTGCTTGTTTTATTTTATGTGACTGTCTACCTTATTATACGAGTGTGATTACATGTATTCCTCCATGAGACATCGGTGAGTGCCCACCTATTTAATTAATTCATATGAGTGTTTATCAATATCATTACATATGTGGAGGATTATTATTTTGACTATAGGCTAGTTGTCATACACCTTAGACGATGACTTTGATTGATTTGAGATTGGTATGCTTCATATTTGCAGACTTATTTAAGGCATTTATCGGACATTTATTTGGTGATACTTCAGACGAGAATTCATTTGGACAGCAAAGATGAATTAAATAAGATGTACCTTATTTAGGAGATTATTTTCTCTTGATGCTTGGATTTCAACTTGAGATTTACATGAATACCTTACCTTGATTTTGATTTATCACATAATACTAATTTTGAATTATTAGTTGTAAGTATTTTATTTAGATATATTCACTGATAAATTATCTAAGTAATGATGTTTATTGATATCGAGGTTTGAGTACAGAGACTTTCTAGATTTCATATAGCTGGAGGATGTCCCACTCCTTAGTTATTATCTTGATTGAGATTGGAATTATTGGTGATGTTACTTAAACTATAATTATATTTAGATCTTAGATTTGACTGGATCATGATAGTAGTTATACGAGTTGATATCTGAGTGACATTATCAGCAGATTTTATTTTCATATTGATGGTAAAACAGGTGAGAGTGTGATTAGATATTTATTTGGAGATTCTTTATTAAAAGAACGAGAAATTAGACTTGGAATTGTTAGTAGAGTCGATGGAGCCAGAGTTGATCTTGGGTTGAGGAGTAGATGTAAATTGGTTTGACCTGTCCTGGTGGCATGTACATGCATAATTGACTCGTTACTTGAATTCTGGATCTTGTGTTTAAAATTAATAGAAGTGAGAGTGTATGATGGTCTTATTAAGATTGGATAGTAATGATTGGTTGGATATAAATGAGCATGTATTTTATATATTGGGACTTGGATATATCAATGACTTTGAGGTTCTGAGTTGATTAAACTGAAATCACCTAGAGGGCGGGGTGAATAGGTGATGGCTATATGAAATATGGCAACAATGCGGAATTAAAAATTCTACTTGACAAATTGCTCAATTTAAAAGACTAGCAATAAATACAATAAGTAGTGCAAGAAATAAAAGAGTTGAGTTTAGAGAAAATTCGAGCAAACGCAAACACAAGTGTATGTTTCCGAGATTCGAGCCACGCTCTACGTCCCCGCCTTCACACTTGAAGGATTTCCACTATTGTTGATCCCACCGGATCGCCAATACAAGGACACACTTGTCCTATCTCTTGTGATGCCGCAACACCACCCGGAGCACACTAGCTCGCCTTGAGGCCGATGCCTCTACAACTTCGCTCAAGAAGAAATGATCACTCTTGATCACAAATAGCTCACTTGCACAATCCTATAACTAATATGTAGATGTAGAAATTTGGGATTGTATAGTGCAAAATCTAGAGAGAAGTAGAGGAATAGGCTTCAAATGGGTGTATGGAAATTTTGGCTTTGAAAATCTTTCTAAAATGAAGACTTGAAATTCTTATGAAAATCTCTTGTAAAAATGTTTAGGAATTGTTGTCTTATCATGTTGAAGTGACCCACTATTTATAGGGGTTGAAACTGGGTAAAATAGCAAGAGAGATTCGTTGGGGTGAGATCCCAACAAAATCTGTCAGAAAAATATAGCTGTTGGAATCTGTCAGACTTTCTGACAGCTGCCGGTCGACCGGGCCGGTCGACCGCCAACAGTCATATTTTTGACCGTTGGGGGACAACGGGTCGCCGCCCCGGTCGACCCGAACAAACAGAGAGCACTGTAAGTGCCCCGGTCAACCGGAGCGGTCGGCCGACGTACACACATGCACACCGTGTACGTCGGTCGACCCGGGCGGTCGACCGCTCCTGTCAGTTCTGAAAAATCAGAATGCAGAAAGCCAGAACTTGGGTCTTTGGATTTGGTCTTGTGGTTTGGGGTTTTGGACCTTGTAAAAATAGGAGTATGACCATATGTCACTACCCTAACATGTTAAAAACATTTTGATAAAGTTTCTCTTGATAAAAACTTGTTTTTCTAAAAGATGGTTTTCCAAAAACTTAAGGTTTCTAAAAACAAATTTCCAAACATGTTACCTATAAAAACTAAGTAGGAAATCGAAATTGTTTTTGAAGCCATGAATCAAACTAAGGTGTGTGTGTGTGAGTGACAATCCCATAATTCTACTTCTAACATCTAGGTTTTGACAAAGATTCTAAAAGAAAAGCAAAATTACAAATCTTGGACTTTTTCATTGTCTTGATCTTGACTTGGTCTTTTCTTCATGTCTTGATCCCGAAGCTTCTAATGTGCTTAGCTTGGGAATGCACATCTTTAAACGGCATCCAAACTTGTGAGTCTTGATATCGGAGCCGTCAAATCAACCTGTTTAACCTGAAATACTTTTAAACAAAATTGTTAAATACATAACTAATATGGTTTGTTATCATCAAAATATCCAACAAGATATAGGGCTAAATGGCCTTTGGGCCAACAATCTCCCCCTTTTTGATGATGACAAACATATATAGTTATTACAAATATTTTGGGTAGAGACTTCAAATGAAGCTCCCCCTCACACATGCATAAAAAAAATATGCTCAAACATAGACAAATCTAAAAAAAAAAAAATGGTGGGTGATAATCCATAACATAATCCACAACACATCCACAACACATATATCCATGCTAGATAAAAATACTCATGTCATAAAATAGAATGAAACACATGTCCACAAAGCATAACCAACATAAACAAGTACATGTCCACACAAACATAAATACAAGATAGAGATGTCCAACAACAGAAAATACTACAAAAATATAAGTGCACAAAATATGGAGTCTCTCTCAACAAATAACTCTCCCCCTTTTTGACATCATCAAAAGGGGCAGGTCACTCAGCACCACCAGCAGCATCGTCCTTTGAAGAACCTTCCTCAGCGTCGTCTTCCTCAGACGAACTCTCCTCAGCATCGCCTTCTGCCATGGTCTCATCACCATCATCATCATCAGAAGAAGAAGGAAGACCTGCCTCGTCTGGATCGATACCAGCAACGCCTGGCTGTGGAGGTGGAGCCGCAGTAGGGTCTCTGATAGGAAATGGAGGACCGGAGGATGGAAGAGGACGAGAAATGGTTGTGGGATCTGGACCAAGCATATCGAATTTCGCAAATAATGTCTCAAATTGCGAATCCACGAATCTCATGGCGTTCGCAAAATAAGTCATGTCATTGCGAAATCCCTGGAAGCGCGAGTCCATCTCCGCGCGAAGGGCTGCATCACGCTGCTCCAAATCCGTATGAAAGGCTGCATCTCGCTGCTCGATCCAAGACTGATGCTCCTGGATTTGAGAGCGAATCTCAAGATATGAAGGACTGGAACTCAGGTGATAAAGATGGCACAGCAGATGAAATCCCTGGGACGGAAGAGGATCCAGGGGCCGAAGATGACCCTGGAATATCAGCAGGAGGTGCAGGAGGGTGCTCTTGTGCGTGACGACGCATTTGAACCTGCATCCTCTTCAAAAGAACACTATCTAAATTTATAGCGGGCTGACAGGGATTCTCAGAGGACAAATCAAAACCTAATCTCTGAAGCAAATGAGTAATCAGCATCCCATAAGGCAAGTGCCTACCGGACATGCGGATATGGTCAGAGGCCATGTGAGTAGCAATGAGGTGAGGAAAATCAATCTTGATGCCTTTCAGAAGGCAATAGATTATGAGAGGAACTGAACCCCTAGCATTATTATACTCACCGGACTTAGGTAAAATGTTGTAGAAAATGAATTTTGCAAGGACTTGGGAGGTGAGGGTAAATTGTTGACCTCCTCATTCCTTACTAAACCAGGGTTGTCATCCCCGTGAATCAAAGTAGAGGCGGTGAGCGCCGACTCACCGTCCGAATACTCAAAGTCGTGTAGATCAAAGGTATAAACATCCACTCCTCCAGAGGAGAGATGTAGCAAGTCAGCAAATCGTGTTATAGGGATGTCTATATCTCTCCCTAAAACACGTGATCTAACACGATCTCCCTCAAAGGCATAGTTGGCATAGAAATAGTGAACTAGGGATGTGTAGACAGGTTCTCTAATAGTCATAAAATGATGCAAAGAGTTTCTTTTGAGGATACGAGGGATGCCTAGGTGTTCAAAATCCTTTATAATTACACATCTTCCTGAAATTACAGACTTTTTGGAAAGTTGTATGAAACGATTTTCTGCAAGATCGTTCACAAAAGGTCTTTTAGGTGTAGGAGTGGTGGAAGATGAGGGAACTATGCTTTTTCCCTTCTCAGACCTAGATCTCTTTGACATTTTGGTGAAAAGAGTGATTTTTAGTTGATTTTTAGGGTAGATGGATATGGCTTGATCTAAACAAAAATAAACCTAGAGATCTTTGACAGAGAATTAGATTCTTAAGGCTAGAAAGGAAGATTTGAACAAAAGAAAAATTTTTACCTGAGTTGAGAAAAAACCCTAACCCTAGATCTTGAAATCTCTGAAATTTGATGGTGAGGAAGCCCTGAGACTGAAGATTTATCCCACAAAGAGTGAATCCAACTTGATTTTTGGAGGAATTTGAGAGATTTAGAGTTGGGAGAATTTTGGAGAAAAGGGGAAGAAAGGCTCGCCGGTTGGGTTGTGAGAGAGATGAGAGAAACTGTGAATAAATAGCAGATTTGGGGCTGAAATCGACGCACAGTTGACCGGGCCCGGTCGACCGGAAAAACCCGAGAGCACTGTAATCCAGAGCGGTCGACCGTACCGGTCGACCGGCGACAGAGAGCAAAAATTTGTTCTCTTTCAGGCACTTGCGGTCGACCGGGGTTTAGGGCCGGCGGCCGGCTTTGCCCAAAAAACTGTGGACAGACAGAGCTCCAAAAAAAAATTTAAATAAAACTATTTAACAATTAAATAGGATATATATAACATACAAAAATACAACAATGTTTTAAATCTTCATTAGGTTATCATATCAACCAAAAATATTTAAACAAAACATTTTATTTAATTTTCATACAAAAAAAAGTTTTAGAGATGTTGAAGCCGAATACTCGGTGAAGGGTTCTGAACTTCATCCTCTTGATTCCTCTTGAATGAGTTGAGGTGCGCAATTGCCACATCTAACGTATTTGCTTGAATATGAAATTTTTACAAAATTTTATTTCTAGTTTTGAAAATACAATGTGTATATATAAATAAGCTAGTCTAGGCATGGCATGTAGACATACAATGGACATGGTATAAAAGACAAGATATTAAAAAATATGGCATATACACAATCATGATAGGGATGTAAGTTTACACTAGCATATATCAATGTATCATAAAAGTAAACTAACAATTCTATACATGTGTATATAAATAACCAAACAAAAACTTTTAAATGGAGAAGTTACCAAGCATGGGCAATCTCCAAAATAGGTGCCTCCATGATAGCGATGCAAGCGCGATGTGTTCTTTGAGATTAGTTGCATCCACCACCCGGGCACCGTCTCCCCCTAAGTCTTGGAGGGTAAAGATCCACCTGTATCATTTAAATTTTGGAGGGTCTTTTGGTACCCATATCTTTTTGGGTCCTTTAAGATTAGTACCGGGGCGAACCCAAACATATTTATTATGCACATTATTTTTAGTAAAACAAAACTTTTCTAAATGGCCTTTGCGGCCACAATGCGTGCAAATGTAAATTCTACCACTACCATACATGTATGCATGTTTATGTGTGTGTGCATGTTTCCGTGCATGTGCATGGTGAGTGTTTTCCCTTGGGTCACTCCCTTAGGAAATCTAGATGCAAATTTAGTTAGATCAAAAGCACACTTTTTAAGAGTTGAATCTAAAACATCAACTCGTTTTTGCATTTCCACAAAATCATTTTTATTACATGATGCAATGGGGGTTTTCCCTACAAGCTAGTTTCTATTTTTCAAAATCAATTTTTATTTCTTAAAAGCACAAGATAAATCATTTTTCTCCTTTTCAATAATATTAATTTTATCTTTTAAAGATTCATTTTCCTTTTTAATTTCTTATTATGAGATTGAGAAATCTCATATCTATGTTGTAATTCTTCGAAAAATTGAGCTAATTCATCCATAGTTAGCTCATCATCATCTATTGAGTTTTCGTTTGTTACCTTTGATGCATCCTCCCCATGTCCCATGAAGCACATGTGTGCGGCGTCGTTTTCCTCCTCGGATTCCGACTCTGTGTCATCCCATGTTACTACCATAGTCTTTTTCTTCTTTGGGGCACTCTTGGAGGTGGTTGCTTGAAGTGCGGGGCAATCCGCAATAAGATGTCCGTCTTCTTGCAATGGAAGCAAGGACCGGGTTCTTCTCTTTTCTTTTCATACCTTCCTTGAGGTCTCCCTCTTCGGAAGTTGCTTTGCCTCCCCTTCTTGTAGAACATCTTGCCCACCTTCCGGATGAGTATGGCGAAGTCCTCATCGCAATCCTCCGATGAGTCATCCTCTTCAAGAATGGTTGGAGTGGCTTTGAAGGCGATTGTTTTCTTCTTGGGCGCCTCCCTCTCTTCTCTAACCTTCATTTCCATCTCATGTGTTTTTGAGATTTCAATGAAGCCGGAGAAGTCCATCTCCTCCGATCGTTGAGCTCCTTGAGGGTAGTAGCCTTCACTTCCCAAGATTTGGGAAGAGCCGAATGACCTTCCGAATCTTTTGGTCATTATCGATTGCGTCACCTAGAGAAGATAAAGCATTAGTAATCTTGGTGAAACGCGTGAGCATGTCATCAATGCTCTCATTATCAAACATATAAAAATTCTCATATTGAGAACGCAACAAGTCAATCTTAGATCTTTTGACTTGTGACGTTCCTTCATGAGTCACAATAAGAATATTTCAAACTTCAAATACGGATTTGCAATTAATGATGCGTGCTAGGTCATCCTCATTTAAGGCTTGGGTCAAGGCATATTGGGCTCTAGCATTAGCTTCATAATCCTTGGAGGTGTCCTCGGACCATGAGCTCTCATCAGTGAGGGGTTCAATAAATTCTTTGTAATGGACCTAGCAACCCTAACTCCTAGGGACTTAAGGAAGAGGTTCATCTTGACCTTCCATATGGGAAAGTTCAAGCCATCAAACTTTGGTGGGGACTTGATGCTAGAAAAGTCAAGTGATGCCATGGATGAATAATATAAAGCACAATAAATGAAGAATGCAACAAATAATATAGCCAATGACAAGGATCTCCCTAAGGTGGTTAAACCAAATTGTAGGGTTAGGCTCTGATACCAATTGAAATCACCTAGAGGGGGGTGAATAGGTGATGGCTATATGAAATATGGAAACAATGCGGAATTAAAAATTCTACTTGACAAATTGCTCAAATTAAAAGACTAGCAATAATACAATAAGTAGTGCAAGAAATAAAAGAGTTGAGTTTAGAGAAAATTCGAGCAAACGCAAACACAAGTGTATGTTTCCGAGGTTCGAGCTACGCTCTACGTCCCCGCCTTCACACTTGAAGGATTTCCACTATTGTTGATCCCACCGGATCGCCAATACAAGAGACACACTTGTCCCTATCTCTTGTGATGCCGCAACACCACCCAGAGCACACTAGCTCGCCTTGAGGCCGATGCCTCTACAACTTCGCTCATGAAGAAAATGATCACACTTGATCACAAAATAGCTCACTTGCACAATCCTATAACCAATATGTAGATGTAGAAATTGGGATTGTGTAGTGCAAAATCTAGAGAGAAGTAGAGGAATAGGCTTCAAATGGGTGTATGGAAATTTTGGCTTTGAAAATCTTTTCTAAAATGAAGACTTGAAATTCTTATGAAAATCTCTTGTAAAAATGTTTAGGAATTGTTGTCTTATCATGTTGAAGTGACCCACTATTATAGGGGTTGAAAAACTGGGTAAAACAGTAAGAGAGATTCGTTGGGGTGAGATCCCAACAAAATCGGTCAGAAAAATATAGCTGTTGGAATCTGTCAGACTTCTGACAGCTGCCGGTCGACCGCCAACGGTCATATTTTTGACCGTTGGGGGACAACGGTCGACCGCCCCGTCGACCCGAACAAACAGAGAGCACTGTAAGTGCCCGGTCGACGGAGCGATCGGCCGACGTACACACATGCACAGCGTGTACATCGGTCGACCCTGGCGGTCGACCGGCTCCTGTCAGTTCTGAAAAATCAGAACTGCAGAAAGCCAGAACTTGGGTCTTTGGATTTGGTCTTGTGGTTTGGGTTTTGGACCTTGTAAAAATAGGAGTATGACCATATGTCACTACCCTAACATGTTAAAAACATTTTGATAAAGTTTCTCTTGATAAAAACTTTTTTTCTAAAAGATGGTTTTTCAACAAACTTAAGGTTTCTAAAAACAAATTTCCAACATGTTACCTATAAAACTAAGTAGGAAATCGAAATTGTTTTTGAAGCCATGAATCAAACTAAGGGTGTGTGTTGAGTGACAATCCCATAATTCTACTTCTAACATCTAGGTTTTGACAAAGATTCTAAAAGAAAAGCAAAATTACAAATCTTGGACTTTTCATTGTCTTGATCTTGACTTGGTCTTTTCTTCATGTCTTGATCCCGAAGCTTCCTAATGTGCTTAGCTTGGGAATGCACATCTTTAAGAGGCGTCCAAACTTGTGAGTCTTGATATCGGAGCCGTCAAATCAACCTGTTTAACCTCGAAATACTTTTAAACAAATTGTTAAATACATAACTAAATATGGTTTGTTATCATCAAAATATCCAACAAGATATAGGGCTAAGTGGCCTTTGGGCCAACATAAACATTTTGCCCGGAATATTCTATTCATACCAGCAGGTCATTACTTATTCTAATATCATGATTTACGTGAAAAATTTGACTGATTATATATGACATTTACCTGATAATTATTTGTCCATGTTACAATAATTGCTGGGAAAATATTATATACGGTAACAATACTCTCATGTTATACTTGTTGCATGTCCTGTTATACCGGTATGCTATTCACTGACATTATATTTCCTGTCATACCGGTATCCTGATTACACATGTTGACGTTGTTATACCACCAAGTTATCCTAGTAGTCTAAGCAACATGTACATTAAATAATCTTGATAATCTAAATAACCTGATATTAAACAACTTACACTGGGATTGGAAAAATTGATAGAGGAGAAAAGGTCTGTATTTTGGGTGGACCTAGGACACAGGTTGCACAGCCGAAGAGGGTTCCACTACAGGGTTCCTAGGGGGTGACTGGCACCCCGTCCTGTTCTTGTCCTGTTATACATGTTATATATGTCCTTGACTACCTTGCGGTAGGGCCTGGTTCAGCGCCAGGAGTCTGGACCATGGTCTCGAGCATGTACGGGACCCACCTAAAGCACGGACAATGTCTTCAACTGATCAGTTTCAATAACTTAGGACCCTGATTGACATATATAATAGGCGTAGTATGGGATGCGTCTATTACAGATGACAATTGGTGTTCGCTGACATAATAATAATAAAGTATTAATAATGTACTGTGATTGATTGTAGACACCTGATACATGCATGATATTATAGACATCAGATTATATTCATGACCTAATGTACATCTTATTCTCGTACTGACTGACTCTACCCGCTTATTATATTGATCGTGATAAATACCTGATTGAATACTTGACTGATACATACTCTACTGTGTGCTATCCACATTACTGTTTATTTACTTATTCATGTCGTTTTTTATTCCAGTTTATATTATTATCGTATTTCACATTTATATGCATGTGCATCTTTCCATTTATTTTTACACATTCACTAGGAGTTCTAACTACCTGAATTTGCATATCTAGATTTGTGACTATTTATTGCCGATCGGTTCATTTGGAGATGATCACATGCATCTTGAGAAGTCAGAGTTCTCTCTTACACGATCAACTTTTCTCAGTATTTTTCTGTCTCTTCTTTATTCCATCGCTTTCATGATTCTATGCATTGACTCATGCTTATTCCATTTTTCTTTCATATGTCATCATGAGTGAAAGTTTATATGTGACATTGCAGTGATATTAATTTACTATAGTAATTATATAGCTTGTTCAGGTCACTTTAGGCTTAGCGTATATGCGTGGGGTACTTCCTCCTCGCGATATATGTCACGACTCTCTCTCGTCGCGACTCTGTTTTCACGTATTTTGGGAAGCGGGGCGTGACAGGATTTTCTTAGTATCAGAGCCAGGTTTGACATAATAAGAGAACCTATTATATTTATACTGCAATAAACATATATTATTCACATGATGATACTGAGTCCACTTGAGAATCAATCGTTCTTCTCTTCTAAATCCATCTCCTGAATCTCTTGATGTCTCAGATTTCAACATTCCATCCAGAGCGATCTATATATTTTTTGTTGATTCCTATCTTTCATCTCTGTTCTATTCTCCTGATTTTGACTCTCGGATC
The DNA here is from genome assembly GCA_038442645.1 of Agave tequilana. Classification (NCBI taxonomy): domain Eukaryota; kingdom Viridiplantae; phylum Streptophyta; class Magnoliopsida; order Asparagales; family Asparagaceae; genus Agave; species Agave tequilana. The sequence continues at coordinate 166,534 of JAVJIF010000932.1, forward strand.
TGGCCTTAATCGATAATAGAAATTAGCGCGCAGCGGAAGCGTGGTGACCCATGATGCTACGAGAAGTGACGTCGAAATTTATCTTCTCCCTTAACTTGATTTTTATTATAATACCTGCCTATCGAAATTCGAGGACAAAATTTTATATGGTGGGTAGAATGTAATATCCCCTACGTAATAATACTGTATTTCCATTCTCATTAATTGGATATACTACCAGTATTATTATTGACTAATCTATTTTTGTATAAATGTATATTGCATATTAGTAATAATTATCATTATTTATATATTATTTATTATGATTGTTATTATTAATTTATTATTATTATT
>JAVJIF010000933.1:0-52680 GCA_038442645.1 Agave tequilana
TTCAGCCTTGATTGGCCCCAATTAGGCCTTATAAGAGCCGAATTGGCCAAAAACAGAGAAAATATGGATTTCAAGAGCCTGCAGTAGTATCACATGTTTCTATATATAATTACTACTATTAAACTTGTTTCTATTTTAAATTTGAAAGTTTGACCAAAAGTCAACTTTTAGCCCTGATTGGCCCTAATTAGGTATTATAGCGCCTAAAACACTAACGAGGAGATAAACGAGATTTTCAAGAGCCGGGAGTGGAATTACATAGTTTTTTACATACATTTACTATTAATTAACTTTGTTTCTAGTCTTAATTGACAGTTTGATCAAAAGTCAAATTTCAACCCGATTAGCCTCAAATATATGCCTTATAAGAGCCGAATAGGGCCCAAACGGGGAAAACCGAGGTTTTCAATAGCCGGAAGTGAAATTACATAGTTTTATGTATAATTTCTACAATTAAACTTGTTTCTAGTCTTAATTAGAAAATTTAATTAAAAGTCAAACTTTCAGCCCCGATTGCCCTGAAACTCGGCTTTATAAGCGCAAAATAAGGGCCAAACGGGGGAGAAAACTGATTTTTCAAGAGCCGAGAGTAAATTACATAGATTCTATACACAATTACTACTAATTAATGTAATTTCAAGTCTTATTCTGAAAGTTTGACCAAAGTCATACTTTCAGCCCCGATTTACCTGATTAGGCCTTAGTCGAATAGGGTTCAAACGGAGAGAAAACATATTTTCAAGAGCCTTGAGTGGTATTACATAGTTTTTATGTAAATTTACTACTAATTTTATGTGTTTCTAATCTTAATTAGGAAGTTTTGACCAAAGTAAAACTTTCAGCCCTCTGAATGGCCTGAGGTAGGCCATATAAGAGCCGAATAAGACCCTAAATGGGAGGAAAATAAAGTTTTCCAACAGCGTGAGTAGTATTACATAGTTTTTATGTACAGTTACTGCTAATTAATCTTGTTTCTAGTGTTAATTGGGAAGTTAGATCTAAAGTCAAACTTTAAGCCCTAATTAGCTTGAAATAGGCCCTATAAGAGCCAAAGAGGGCCTAAACGGGAGAATGCTGTTTTCAAGAGTCGTGAGTTGTATTACATAATTTTTATCTATAATTACTAGTAATTAAACTGTTCTACTCTTAATTGTAAAGTTTGATCAAAGTTAAACTTTCAACACCGATTGGCCTGATCAAGGCCTTATAGAGAGCGAATATGGTCCAAACGAGAAGAAAATATGGTTTAAAGAGCTGATAATAGTATTACATAATTTCTATGTTCAGTTACTACAAATAAAACTTGTTTTTCATCTAAATCTGGAAGTTTGACTAAAGTTAAATTTTAGCCCCGATTGGCCTGAACTAGGCGTTGTTGAGCCGAATAGGCCATAAAAGGGAGAAAGCATGATTTTCAAGTGCCGAGAATAGTATCACAAATATTTTTTATGTATAATTATTACTAATTAAACTTGTTTCTATTCTAATCGGAAGTTTGACCAAAATCAAACCTTCAGCCCCAATTTGCCTAAACTACATATTATAAGAACCAAATTGGGCCCAAAAAGAGGAAAAATGGTTTTCTAGAGCCATGTGTATCAAATATTTTCTATATGAATTATGACTAATTAACCTTGTTTCTAGTGTTAATTAAAAGTTTAACCAAATGTCAAACTTTTAACCCTATTAGCCTGAACTAGACCTTATAAGAGCTGAATAGGGTCAAAACAGGGAGAAAACGAGGTTTTAAGAGCCGAGAGTAATTTTAAAGTTTTATGTATAACCACTATAAATTAAAATTTTTTCTATTCTTAATTTGGAAGTTTGATCAAAGTGAAACTTTTAGCCCTGATTAGCCTTATAAGAATCAAAAAGGGACTAAACGGGAAGAAAACATGGCTTTCAAGGGCCGTGAATGGTATTACATAGTTTTTATGTACAATTACTACTAACCTTATTTTCAGTGTTAATTAGAAGTTTGATCAAGAGTCAAACTTTCAGCCCCGATTTGCCAGAACTAGGTCTTATAAGAGCCGATAGGGACCAAAAGGGAGGAAAACATAGTTTTCAAGGGTTAAGAAGGTATTACATAGTTTTATATGTACAATTACGACTTATTAACCTTATTTCTAGTTTAATTGTGAACTTTCAGCCCTGTTTGGTCTGGACTAGACCTTATAATATAAGAGCCGAATAAGGTACAAACGGAGAAAAACAAGGTTTCCAGGAGAAAGGAGAAGTATATACATAGTTTTATGTGTAATTACTACTAATTAAACTTGTTTCGCATCTTAATTGGGAAGTTTTTACCAAAGTCAAACTTTCAGCCCCGAATAGGGACCAAACGGGAGGAAACATGGTTTTTAAGGACCATGAATGGTATTACATAGTTTCTATGTATAATTACTACTACTAATTAATTTTATTTTTAGTGTTAATTCGAAAGTTTAACCAAGAGTCAACTTTCAGCCCCGATGGCTTGAATTTGGCCTTATAAGAGCCGATTAGGGCCCAAACAGGGAGAAAATGAGGTTTTCAAGAGCTGAGAGTAGTATGACATAGTTTTTATGTATAATTACTACTAATTAAACTTATTTTTAGTCTTAATTGTAAAGTTTGACTAAAAGTCAAACCTTCAGTTCTTATTAGCCTGAACTAGGCCTTATTAGAGCCGAATAGGACCATAACGGGAGAAAAACAGGTTTTCAGTGCTGAGAGTGTATTTCATAGTTTTTATGTACAATTAGTACTAATTACCTTATTTCTAGTGTTAATTGGGAAGTTTGACCAAAAGTCAAGCTTTTAGCCCCTATTAGCCTGAACTAGGCCTTATAAGACCCGAATAAAGCCCAAACAGGGAGAAAACGAGGTTTTCAAGAGATGGGGTAGACTAACTTAGTTTTTATGTATAATTACTACTAATTAAACTTATTTCTAAGTTTTACCAAAAGTCAAATTTCATCCCCGATTGGCCTGAACTAGGCCTTATAAGAGCCGAATAGGGACCAAACGGGAGGAAAACATAGTTTTCAAGGGCCGTGAATAGTATTACATAACTTATATGTACAATTACTACTAATTTACCTTTTTTTAGTGTTAATTGAGAAGTTTAATCAAAAGTCAAACTTTCAGCCCCGATTGGCGTGAACTAGGCCTTGCAATAGCCGATTAGGCCCAAACGGGGAAAATGAGGTTTTCAAGACCTGAGAGTAGTATACATAGTTTTTATGTATAATTCTACTAATTAAACTAGTTCTAGTCTTAATTTTGAGAAGTTTTACCAAAGTCAAACTTTTAGCCCTAATTAATCTGAAGTAGGACTTATAAGGGCCGAATAGGGACCAAACGGGAGGAAAACTTGATTTTCAAGGGCCGAAATAGTATTACATTGTTCTATGTACAATTTCTGTTGATTAAACTTTTTTCTAGTGTTAATCGGGAAGTTTGACCAACTGAAACTTTTAGCCTCTACTACTGGCTTGAAAGGTCCTTATAAGAGCCTAATAAGGTCCAAACGGGGAGAAAATCAGTTTTCAAAACTCAGGAGTATAATATATAGTTTTTATGTATAATTAAAAATAATTATACTAGTTTCTAGTCTTAATTGAGAAGCTTTACCAAAAGTCAAACTTTCAGTCCCGATTAACCTGAACAAGACTTTATAATGGCCGATTAAGGCCCAAACGGGGAAAAAAAAATGGATTTCAAGAGCCAGAGGTAGTAATACATAGTTTTTATGTATAATTACTATTCATTAAACTAGTTTCTAGTTTTAATTGAGAAGTTTTACCTAAAGTCAAACTTTCAGCCCCGATTAGCCTAAACTAGACCTTATATGAGCTGAATAGGGCCTAAACGGGAGAAAATCATGATTTTCAAGGGCTGAGAGTGGTATTGCATAGTTTATGCATACAATTATTACTAATTAACCTTGTTTATAATATTAATTGAAAAGTTTGATCAAAAGTCAAACTTTCAGCCCTGATTAGCCTGAACTAATACTTATAAGAGCCGAATAAGGTCCAACCGGGAGACAATACAATTTCAAAGCCAGGAGTAGTAATACATAGTTTTTATGTATAATTACTACTAATTAAACTAGTTTCTAGTCTTAATTGAGAAGTTTGACTGAATGTCAAACTTTCAGCCCCACTTGGCCTGAACTAGGCCTCATAAGAGTCGAATAGGGACCAAACGAAAGGAAAACATGATTTTCAAAGGCCGTGAATTGTGTTACATAGTTTTTATGTACAATTACTACTAATTAGACTTTTTTTTATTCTTTTTTTGGAAGTCTGACCAAATTCTAACTTTCTACCCGATTAGCCAAAAATAGGCCTTATAATATAGCCAAATAGGGTCCAAATTTAAGGAAAACATGGTTTTCAAGTGGTAAGAATGGTATTATATAATAACTGCTAATGAACTATGTTTCTAGTGTTAATTAGGAAGTTTGAGCTAAAATCAAACTTTCAGCCTTGGTTAGCCTAAACTAAGCCTTATAAGAGCCGAGTAGGGCTCAAACGGGTGAAAATGCAGTTTGCAGAGCCCGGAGTAGTGTTACATAGTTTTTTGTATAATTACTACTAAGTAAACTTGTTTTAAGGCTTAATTAGGAGTTTGACCAAAACTCAAACCTTATGAGTGCATATTAGGTCTCAAATGGGAAGAAAATATGGTTTTAGGTATTGAGAGTGGTATTACATAGTTTCTATATAGAATTATACAAATTAATCTTGTTTTTATTTTTAATTGGGAAGTTTGGCCAAAAGTCAAACTTTCAGCTCTGATTGGCCTGAACTAATTTTATATAAGCGAATTGGGTACAAACAGGGAGAGAATGCGGTTTTCAGAGCCGTGGGTGGTATTATATAGTGTTAATATACAATACTACTAATTAATCTTGTTTTAGTCTTAGTTGAGAAGCTTGACCAAATTCAAACTTTTATCCCCGACTGGCCTTAACTAGGCCTTATTAGAACCTATTAGAGACCATAAGGGGAGAAAATGAGTTTTTCTACAGCCGGGAGTATTATTACATAGTTTTCTATGTATAGCTACTACTAATTAAACTTTTTTGTATTCTTAATTTGGAAGTTTTTGACCAAAAGTCAACTTTCAGTCCTGATTAGCCTGAACTAAGCCATATCAGAGTCGAACAAGGCTCACACGGAAGAAAACTTTTTTCAAGAGCAAGTGAGCGAAATTACATAGCTTTTATGTTCTTTATTACAAATTAACTTGGTCTTCAAGTCAAACTTTAGTTCTGATTAGTCTGAAATATGCCTTATAAGAGCCAATAGGGCCTAAACAGGGAAAACAGAGGTTTTCAATAGCCGGGCGTAGAATTACATAGTTTTATGTATAGTTACTACAAATTAAAGTTTTTTCTATTCTTAATTAGGAAGCTTGATAAAAAGTCAAACTTTCTGCTTCGATTGCCCTGAACTCGGCTTTATAAAACCGAATAGGACCCAAACAGACAGAAAACGTGATTTTTCAAGAGCCAAGAGTAGTATTACATAGATTCTATGAACTTCTAATTAACCTTATTCTAGTCTTAATCTAGAAGTTTGACCAAAAGTCATACTTTCAGCCCCGATTTACCTGAACTATACCTTTGAAGAGATGAATAGGGCCCAAACGGTGAATAAATATGGTTTTCAAGAGCGTTGAGTAGTATTACATAGTTTTTATGTAAATTTACTATTAATTTAATGTGTTTCTAGTATTAATTGGGAAGTTTGACCAAAAGTAAAACTTTTAGCCCCGATTGGCCTGAATTAGGCCTTGTAAGAGCCGAATAGAACCCAACAAAGGAGACAAGGTTTTCAAGAGCCATGAGTGGTATTATATTGTTTCTATGTATAATTGCTATTAATTAACCTTGTTTCTCATCTTAGTTGGGAAGTTTGACCAACAGTCAAACTTTCAGTCCCGATTGACTTGAACCCTTATTAGAGTCGAATAGGACCCAAATAGGAGGAAAATAAGTTTTCAAGAGATGTGGGTGGTATTACATTGTTTCTATGGACAACTACTACTAAGTAACCTTGTTTCTAGTGTTGATTGGGAAGTTTGATCAAAAGTCAAATTTTCAGCTAATTGGCGTGAACTAGGCCTTATAAGAGCCGAATAAGGCGCAACTGAGAGAAAATGCAGTTTTCAGAGCCGATAATTGTATTACATAGTTTTAATGTATAATTACTACTAATTAAACTTGTTTCTAATCTTAGTTAGGAGATTTGATCAAAACTCAAACTTTCTGCCCCGATTGGCCTGAACAAGGCCTTGTAAGGGCCGAATATGACTTAAACGGGAAGAAAACATGGTTTTAAAGAGCCAAGAGTAGTATTACATACTTTCTATATTCAATTACTATAATTAAACTTGTTTTTAGTCTTAAACTGAAAGTTTGATCAAAGGTCAAACTTTTAGCCCCGATTGACCTGAATTAGGCATTATAAAAGACGAATAGGGCACAAAAGTGGAGAAAACATGGTTGTCAAGAGCCGGAGTAGTATCACATAGTTTTTATGCAAATTACTACTAATTAAACTTGTTTCTACTCTTAATCGGAAAGTTTGACCAAAAGTCAAACCTTTGGCCCTAATTGGCCTGAACTACATATTATAAGAGCTTATTAGGGCCCAAACCAGAGGAAACATAATTTTCAAGTGCTGAGAGTGGTATTACATAGTTTTTTGTACAATTACTACTAGTTAACCTTATTTCTAGTGTTAATTGAAAGTTTGACGAAAAGTTAAACCTTTAGCCCCGATTGGCCTAAATTAACGGGAGGAAAACATAGCTTTCGAGGGCCATGAACGGTATTATATAGTTTCTATATACAATTAATGCTGATTAACTTTATTTCTAGTGTTAATTGGAAAGTTTGACCAAAAGGCAAGTTTCCAGCCCCCTATTGGCCTTAGTTAGGCCTATAACAGCCGAATAGGGTTCAAACTGAGAGAAAATGCGATTTTCAATATCCGAGAGTAGTATTACATAGCTTTTATGTATAATTACTACAAATTAAACTTATTTCTAGTCTTAATTAGAATGTTTTAGCAAAAGTCAAACCTTCAGTCCTTATTCGCCTGAACTAGGCCTTATAGGAGCCGAGTAGGGCCCAACTGGAGGAAAACATGGTTTTCAAGATCTGAGAGTGAGATTACATTGTTTTTGTGTACAATTGCTCCTAATTAACCTTACTTCTAGTATTTATTGGAAATCTTGACCAAAAGCCAAACTTTCAGCCTCGATTGGCCTGAACAAGGAGTTATAAGAGCCGAATAAGGGACAAATAGGGAGAAAATATGGTTTTTAAAAGCCGTGAGTGGTAATACCTAAATTGTATATATAAGTACTAGTAAATAAACTTATTTTCAAGTCTTAATTGATAAGTTTTTACCAAAAGTCAAACTTTCAGCCCCGATTGGCCTAAGCTAGGCCTTACAAGAGCTGAATAAAGACAAAACGGGAGGAAATTTTGGTTTTTCAGGGCTGTGAATGGTATTATATAGATTATATGTAGGATTACTACTAATTAACCATGTTTCTTGTGTTAATTAAGAAGTTTGACTTAAGTCAAAGTTTCAGCCTCGATTGACATGAACTAGGCTTATAAGAGCCGAATTAAGTCTCAAATGGGGAAAAAATAAGATTTTCAAGAGCCAGAAGTAATAATACATAGCTTTTTATGTATAATTACAACTAATTAAACTTATTTCTAGTCTTAATTGGGAACGTTTAGCTCCTATTGGCCTGTACTAGGCCTTACAAGAACCGAATAGGGACCAAACGGGAGGAAAACATGGTTTTCAAGAGTCGTGAATGGTATTTCATAGTTCTATGTACAATTAGTACTAATTAACTTTGTTTCTAGTGTTAACTCAAACTTCAGCTCCGATTGGCCTGAATTAGGCCTTATAAGAGTCGATTAGGGCCAAATTGGGAGAAAATGAGGTTTGCAAGAGTCAGGAGTAGTATGACATAGTTTTTTATGTTTAATTACTACTAATTAAACTTATTTCTAGTCTTAATTAGAAAGTTTAACAAAAAGTCAAACCTTCAGCTCTTATTGGCCTGACTGAACCAGGCCTTATCTGAGCCGAATAAGGCCCTTATCTGAGCCGAATAAGGCCCTATCGGGAGAAAACATGATTTTTCAATAGCTGAGAGTGGTATTACAAAGTTCCTATATATAATTATTACTAATTACCTTGATTCTAGTATTAGTTAATTGGGAAGTTTGAACAAAAGTCAAACTTTCAGCCCCGATTGGCCTGAACTAGGCCTAATAAGAGTCAAATAAGGCCCAAACGGAAGAATACAATGTTTTCTAGAGCCGGGAGTATATGATCTAGTTTTTATGTATAATTACTACTAACTAAACTTGTTTTTAGTTGTAATTGAAAGTTTTGACCAAAAGTCAAATTTCCAGCCCCGACTGGCCTGAATTAGGCCTTATAAGAGCCAAATATGGCGAAAACGGGGGGGGGGGACATGTCTTTCAAGAGCTTGGAGTAGTATCACATAGTTTCTATGTATAACTACTACTAATTAAACTTGTTTCTATGCTTATTAAAGTTTTGACCTAAAGTAAAATTTTTAACCCCGATTGGCCTGAACTCGGCCACATAAGTGCCAAGTAGGGCCCAAACTGGAGAAAATATGATTCTCAAGAGCTGAGAGTCATATTACATTGTTTCTGTGTACAATTACAACTAATTAGCATTGTCAATTAGCCTGAACTCGGTCTTATAAGAGCCCAGTAGGACCACAAACGGGAGAAAATGTTGTTTTCAAGAGCTGGGTTTTCAAGAGCTGAGTAGTATTACATAGTTTTTTTTGTATAATCACTACTAATTAAACTATTTTTAGTCTTAATTGGGAAGTTAGATCAAAAGTCAACTTTCAAACCCGATTGGCCTAAATAGGCCTTATAAGAGCCGAACATGGCCTAAATAGGGAGAAAAAACGTGGTTTTAAAAGAGCCAAGAGCTGTATTACATAGTTCTATGTATAATTACTACTACTTAAACATGTTTCTAGTCTTAATCTGGAATATTAACCAAAAGTCAACTTTCAGCCCCGATTGGCCTGAACTAGGTATTATAAGGGCCGAATAAAACCGAAACGAGGATATAACGAAATTTTCAAGTGCCGGTAGTGAAATTACATAGTTTCTATGTACATTTACTATTAATTAACTTTGTTTTTAGTCTTAATTGTCAAGTTTGATCAAAAGTCAAATTTCAGCCCTAATTAACCTCTAATATGCCTTATAAGAGCCGAATATAGGGCCCAAATGGGGAGAAACCGAGGTTTTCAATAGCCGGGAGTAGAATTACATAGTTTTATGTATAATTTCTACAAATTAAACTTGTTTCTATTCTTAATTAGAAAATTTGATTAAACGTGATTGTTCATGAGCTGAGAGTAGTATTACATAAATTTTATACACAATAACTGTTAATTAATGTTGTTTCAAGTATTAATCTGAAAGTTTGACCAAAAGTCATACTTCCAGCCCCGATTTGCCTGAACTAGGACTTAGTCGAATAGGATTCAAACGGGAAAAACATGTTTTTCAAGTGCCTTAAGTGATATTACATAGTTTTTATGTAAATGTACTACTCATTTATGTGTTTCTAGTCTTAATTAGGAAGTTTGACCAAAAAGTAAAACTTTCAACCCTGATTGGCCTGAGTTAGGCCTTATAAGAGCCGAATAAGACCCAAATGGCAGGAAAACAAGGTTTTCAAGAGCTGTGATTAGTATTACAAAGTTTTTATGAACAATTAATGCTAATTAACCTTATTTCTAGTGTTAATTAGAACGTTTAACCTAAAATCAAACTTTCAGCCCTAATAAATTAGGCCCTATAAGAGCCAAATGGGCCCAAATAGGGAGAAAATGTGATTTTCAAGATTCATGAGTTTATTACATAATTTTTATATATAATTACTTCTAATTAAACTGGTTCTACTCTTAATTGTGAAGTTTAATCAAAAGTCAAACTTTCAACACTATTGGCCGAACAAGGCCTTATAACAGCCGAATATGGTCCAAACGAGAAGAAAATGTGGTTTTAAAGAGCTGTTAATAGTATTACATAATTTCTATGTTCAATTACTACAAATTAAACTTGTTTCTCATCTTAATCTGGAAGTTTGATCAAAAGTTAAATTTTAACCCCGATTGGCCTGAACTAGGCATTGTAAGAGCATAATAGGCCACAAACTGTGAGAAAAACATGATTTTCATGTGCCGAGAATAGTATCACATATTTTTTTTGTATAAGTATTACTAATTAAACTTGTTTCTATTCCTAATCGGGATGTTTGACCAATAGTCAAACCTTCAGCCCCAATTTGCCTAAACTACATATTATAAGAATCAAATCGGGCCCAAACAAGAGGAAAACATGGTTTTCAAGAGCCGTGAGTAGTATTAAATAGTTTCTATATGGAATTACAACTATTAACCTTGTTTCTAGTGTTAATTAGAGTTTGACCAAAAGTCAAACTTTTAACCCTGATTGGCCTGAACTAGGCCTTATAAGAGCTGAATATGGTCAAAACAGGGAGAAAATGAGGTTTTTAAGAGCCGAGAGTAGTTTTACAAAGTTTTATGTATAACCACTATAAATTAAACTTTTTTCTATTCTTAATTTGGAAGCTTGATCAAAAGTGAAACTTTCATCCCTGATTGGCCTTATAAGAATCGAAAAGGGACTAAACGGGAAGAAAACATGGTTTTCAAGGGCCGTGAATTGTATTACATAGTTTTTATGTACAATTACTACTAATTAACCTAGTTTTTAGTTTTAATTGGGAGTTTGATCAAGAGTCAAACTTTCAGCCCTGCTAGGCCTGAACTAGGTCTTATAAGAGCGAATATGGACCAAAAGGGAGGAAAACATAGTTTTCAAGGGCTGTGAATGGTATTACATAGTTTATATGTACAATTACGACTAATTAACCTGATTTCTAGTGTTAATTGTGAACTTTCAGCCCTGTTTGGTCTGGACTAGACCTTATAATATAAGAGCCAAATAAGGTACAAATGGGGAAAAACAAGGTTTCCAAGAGTAAGGAGAAGTAATACATAGTTTTATGTATAATTACTATTAATTAAACTTGTTTCTCGTCTTCATTGGGAAGTTTTACCAAAAATCAAACTTTCAAACCTGATTGGTCTGAACTAGGCTTTATAAGAGCCGAATATGGACTAAACGGGAGGAAAACATGGTTTTCAAGGGCCATGAATGGTATTACATAGTTTCTTTGTACAATTACTACTAATTCACTTTGTTTCGAATGTTAATTGAAAGTTTGACCAAGAGTCAAACTTTCAGCCCCGATTGGCCTGAATTAGGCCTTATAAGAGCCGATTAGGGCCCAAACGGGAGAAAATGAGGTTTTCAAGAGCCGAGAGTAGTATGACATAGTTTTAATGTATAATCACTACTAATTAAACTTGTTTTTAGTTTTAATTATAAAGTTTGAGCAAAAGTTAAACCTTCAGTTCTTATTAGCCTGAACTAGGCCTCATTAGAACCGAATAGGACCAAAATGGGAGAAAAATAAGGTTTTCAAGTGCTGAGAGTGGAATTATACAGTTTTTATGTACAATTAGTACTAATTAGCCTTGTTTCTAGTGTTAATTGGGAAGTTTAATCAAAAGTCAAACTTTCAGCCCCTATTAGCCTGAACTAGGCCTTATAAGACCCGAATAAAGCCCAAACAGGGAGAAAATGAGATTTTCAAGAGATGGGAGTAGGATAACATAGATTTTATGTATAATTTCTACTAATTAAACTTATTTCTAAGTTTGACTAAAAGTCAAACTTTTATCGCCGATTGGCCTGAATTAGGCCTTATAAGAGCTGAATAGGGACCAAACGGGAGGAAAACATGGTTTTCAAGGGCCGTGAATAGTATTACATAGTTTCTATGTACAATTACTACTAATTAACTTTGTTTATAGTGTTAATTTAGAAGTTTGATCAAAAGTCAAACTTTCAGTCCCGATTGGCATGAACTAGGCCTTATAAAAGCCGATTAGGGCCCAAACGGAGAGAAAACGAGGTTTTCAAAAGCCGAGAGTAGTAATACATAGTTTTTATATATATTACTACTAATTAAACTAGTTTCTAATCTTAATTTTGAAAATTTTTACCAAAAGTCAAACTTTTAGTCCCGATTAGCCTGAACAAGACCTTATAATGGCAGATTAAGGCCAAAACGCGGAAAAAATGAGGTTTCAAGAGCTGACAGTAGTAATACATAGTTTTTATGTATAATTACTATTAGTTAAACTAGTTTCTTGTCTTAATTGAGAAGTTTTACCTAAAGTCAAATTTTAAGCCCCGATTAGCCTGAACTAGACCTTATATGAGCTGAATAGGGCCTAAACGGGAGAAAATCATAGTTTTCAAGGGCTGAGAGTGGTATTGCATAGTTTCTACATACAATTATTACTAATTAACCTTGTTTCTAATATTAATTGAAAAGTTTGATCAAAAGTCAAACTTTCAGCCCTGATTAGCTTGAACTAGTCCTTATAAGAGCCGAATAAGGTCCAACCGGGGAGATATTACACTTTTCAAATCGGGAGTAGTAATAAAATGTTTTTATTATGTATAATTACTACTAATTAAACTAGTATCTAATCTTAATTGAGAAGTTTGACTGAAGTCAAACTTTCAGCCCCGATTGGCCTGAACTAGGCCTCACAAGAGCCATAGGAACCAAACGGGAGGAAAACATGGTTTTCAAAGGCCGTGAATGATGTTACATAGTTTTTATGTACAATTACGAATAATTAGACTTGTTTTTATTCTTATTTTGGAAGTCTGACGAAGTTTCTAACTTTCTACCCGATTAGCCAGAACTAGGCCTTATAATAGCTAAATAGGGTCCAAACTTAAGGAAAACATGGTTTTCAAGTGGTGAGAGTGGTATTACATAGTTTTTATATACAATTACTACTAATGAGCTATGTTTCTAGTGTTAATTGGGAAGCTTGAGCTAAAATCAAACTTTCAGCCCTGGTTAGCCTAAACTAAACCTTATTAGAGCCGAATAGGGCTCAAACGGGTGAAAATGCAGTTTTCAAGAGCCCGGAGTAGTGTTACATAGTTTTTTTTATAATTACTACTAAGTAAACTTGTTTTAATGCTTAATTAGGAAGTTTGACCGAAACTCAAACCTTATAAGTGCATATTAGGGCTCAAATGGGAAGAAATTATAGTTTCAAGTGTTGAGAGTGGTATTACATAGTTTCTATGTAGAAGTAATATAAATTAATCTTGTTTCTAGTTTTAATTGGAAATTTGGCCAAAAGTCAAACTTTCAGCTCTGATTGGCCTGAACTAAGCTTTATATAAGCAAATTGGGTCCAAACAGGGAGAGAATGCGGTTTTCAAGAGCAGTGGGTGGTATTATATAGTGTTTATATACAATTACTACTAATTAATCTTATTTTTAATCTTAGTTGAGAAGTTTAACCAAATTCAAACTTTTATCCCTGTTGGCCTTAACTAGGCCTTATTAGAACCTATTAGAGACCATAAGGGGAGAAAATGAGGTTTTCTAGAACCGGAAGTATTATTACATAGTTTCTATTTATAACTACTACTAATTAAACTTTTTTATATTCTTAATTTGGAAGTTTGACCAAAAGTCAAACTTTCAGCCCTGATTGGCCTGAACTAGGCCATATCAGAGCCGAACAAAGTTCACACGGGAAGAAAACATGGTTTCCAAGAGCAAGTGAGTGAAATTACATAGTTTTTATGTATTTCACTCACAGCTCTTGGAAACTATGTTTTCACTTGGTCCCAGGCCGTCTTATAAGGCCTGGTGAGCCAATCGGGGCTGAAAATTTGACTTTTGGTAAAACTTTCAAATTAAGAATACAAACAAGTTTACTTAGTAATCGTTAAACATAGAAACTATTTAATATTACTCCCGGCTCTTGAAAACCTTATTGTATCCCCGTTTGGACCCTATTCGGCTTATATAAAGTCTAGTTCACACCAATCAGAGCTGAAAGTTTTCTTTTGGTCAAACTTCCCAATTAAATACTAGGAATAAGGTTAGTTTGTAATATTGTACATAGAAAGTATATAATGCCACTCTCAGCACTTCAAACTATATTTTCTTCCCATTTGGCATATTCTACACTATGAAGGGTTAGTTCAGGCCAATAAGGGCTTAAGGTTTGACTTTTGGTCTAACTTACTACTAATAAAGATTTAAAACATTATAAGAGCCGATGAGGGACCAGACGGGAGGAAATCGTGATTTTCAAGGGCCGTGAATGGTATTACATAGTTTCCATGTACAATTACTACTAATTAGTCTTCATTCTGCTATTAATTGGGAAGTTTGACCAAACTTCAAATTTTCAGCCCCGATTAACCTGAACTAGGCCTTATAAGAGCCAAATATGGTCCAAATGGGGTAGAAATATTGTTTTCAAGAGCCGAGAGGAGTATTACATATTTTTTTATGTATAATTATGATTAAATAAACTTTTTTAGTCTTATTTAGGAAGTTTGACTAAAAGTCAAACCTTCAGCTCTTATTGGCCTGAACTAGGTCTTATAAAAGTCTAATAGGGCCCAAATGGGAGAAAAGATGGTTTTGAAGATCTGAGAGTGGTATTACATCGTTTCTATATACAATTACTATTAGTTTGACCTAAAGTCAAAGTTTCAGCCCTGATCGCTGAACTACGCCTTATAAGAGCCGAATAAGACCAAAACGGGGTGAAAATGAGCTTTTCAAGAGTTAGGAGAAGTATTACATAGGTTTATATTTAATTTCTACTAATTAAATTTGTTTCTAGTCTTAATTGAAATGTTTTATCAAAACTCAAACTTTCAATCCCGATTGGCCTGAACCAGGACTTATAGAGCCAAATAGGACCAAACGGGGAGAAAACATGATTTTCAATAGCCGGGATTAGTATCACATAGTTTCTATGTGTAACTACACTAATTAAACTTGTTTCTATTCTTAATTTAGAAGTTTGACCAAAAGTCAAACTTTTAGCCCCGATTGGCCAGAACTAGGCCTTATAAGAGCTAAATAGGGCCCAAATAGGAGGAAGTATGATTTTCAAGATGATACTACTCCGGCTCTTGAAAATTATGTTTTCTTCCTGTTTGGGCCCTATTCGGCTCTTATAAGGCCAAATTCCAGCCAATCATCGATGGAGTTCGACTTTCAGTCAAACTTCCTAACTAACACTAGAACAAATTTAATTAGTAGTAATTATACATAACAACTATGTCTTACCACTTTCAGCTCTTGAAAACCTCGTTTTCTCCCCGTTTGGGCCCTAATCAGCTCTTATAAATATGGCTAAGTTAGGTCAATCGAGGCTGAAAGTTTGATTTTTGATCAAACTTCTCAAATAACATAAAAACAAGGTTAATTAGTAGTAATTGTACGTAGAAACTATATAATTCCACTCACAGCTCTTGAAAACCTTGTTTTCCTCCTCTTGGGCCCTATTCGGCTCTTATAACTCCTGCTAAAGTTTGAATTTTGGTCAAGCTTCCTCATTAAGACTATAAACAAGTTTAATTAGTAAATTTATGCATAAATATTATGTAATACTGCTCTCAGCTCTTGAAAAGTGCATTTTCTCCCCATCTAGACCTTATCTGGCTCTTACAAGGCCTAGTTCAGGCCAATCGAGACTGAAAATTTCACTTTTTACCAAACTTCCCAAGTAACACTAGAAACAATGTTAATTAGCAGTAATTATACATAAAAACTATGTAATAATACTCCTGGCTCTTGAAACTATGTTTTTCCCGCGTTTGGTCCCTATCGGCTCTTAGACGACCTAGTTCAGGCCAATCAGGGTTGAAAGTTTGACTTCTGGTCAAACTTCTGAATTAATTCTAGAAACAAGATTAATTAGTAGTAATTGTACATAGAAACCATATTTTCCTCCCATTTGGGCCCTATTCGAATAAGGCCTAGTTTAGGCTAATAAGGGTTGGAGTTTTTTTTTGTCAAACTTCTCAATTAAGATTAGAAATAATATTAATTAGAAGTAAATATACATAAAAATTATGTAGTACCATTCACGGCCCCTTAAAAATCATGTTTTCCGCCTGTTTGGTCCTTATTCGACTCTTATAATGCCTAGTTCAAGCCAATCGTGGCTGAAAGTTTGACTTTTGGTCAAACTTTCAAATTATGACTAGAAACAAGTTTAATTAGGAGTAATTGTATATGAAAACTATGTGATACTACTCTTGGCTCTTGAACACTATATTTTCTTTCCGTTTGAACCCTATTCGGCTCTTATAAGGCCTAATTTAGGATAATCAGAGCTGAAAGTTTAACTTTTGATCAAACATTCAAATTAATACTACAAACAAGGTTAATTAGTAGCAATTATACATAGAAGCTATGCAATACCACTTTCAGCTATTGAAAATCAAGTTTTTCTCGTTTGGGCCCTCTACTAAGGCTTAGTTCAGGTCAATCGGCGCTGAAAATTTGACTTTTGGTCAAACTTTCAAATTAAGTACAAAAACAAGTTTAATTAGTAGTAGTTATATACATAAACTATGTAATACTACTCCCGACTCTTGAAATTCATGTTTTCTCACTGTTTGGGCCCTTTTGGCTATTAAAGACCTTATTCAGGCCAATCGAGATTAAAAGTTTGATTTTTGATAAAAAAAAATCCCAATTAAGAGTAGAAATAAGCTTAATAAGTAGTAATTATGCATAAAAACTAAGTAATACTACTCTCCACTCTTGAAAACCACGTTTTCTCTATGTTTGGGCCTATTATCTCTTATAGGGCCTCAGACATCGAGCTGAAAGTTTGACTTTATGTAATACTTCCCAATCAACACTAGAAATAAGTTTAATTAGCAGTAAATATTTATAGAAACTATATAATATCACTCACGACTCTTAAAAATCATGTTTTCTTCCAGTTTGGGCCTTATTTGCCTCTTATATGGCCCAGTTCAAGCTAATTAGAACTGAAAGTTTGACTTTTAGTTAAACTTCTCAATTAAAAGTAGAAACAAGGTAAATTTGTATCAATTATACATAGAAAATATGTAATATCACTCTCAACTCTTGAAAACCATATTTTCTTCCCATTTGGGCCCTATTCTACTCTTAAATAAAGCCTAGTCAGGCTAATAGGGGCTGAAGGTGTGAGTTTTCGTAAAACTTTCAAATTAAGACTAGAAACAAGTATAATTAGTAGTAATTATATATATAAACTATATAAAACTACTCTCGGCTCTTAAAAATCTCGTAACTCTTTGTTTAGGCCCTATTCGACTCTTATAAGGCTTTGTTCAGAGCAATCAGAGCTGAAAGTTTGATTTTTGATTAAATTTCAAATTATGAATAGAAACAAATTTAATTATTAGTACTTATACAAAGAAACTATGTGATACTACTCCCAACTCTAGAAAACTAATTTTTTCTCCCGTTTGTGCATTCGGCTCTTATAATTCCTAGTTCATGCCAATCAGGGCTAAAATTTAACTGACTTTTGGTTTAACTTTCAAATTAAGAATAGAAACAAGGTTAATTTATATTAATTGTACATAAAAACTATATAATACCACTCTCAGCTCTTGAAACCATATTTTCTTCCCGTTCGGGCCCTATACTGTACTTATAAGGCCTAGTTCAGGCCAATAAGGGCTTAAAGTTTGACTTTTGGTCAAACTTCCTAATTAAAACTTAAAACAATTTTAATTAGTAGTATAGTGCCCAAATGGGAAGCCGCCTTTTCTCCCGTTTGGGCCCTGTTCAGCTCTTATAAGTCCTAATTTAGGCTATCAAGGGCTGAAAGTTTAATTTTTGGTCAAACTACCCAGTTAACACTAGAAACAAGGTTAATTCGCAGTAATTGTACATGGAAACTATGTAATATCAATCTCAGCTCTTGAAAATCATGTTTTCCTATTATATGGGCCCTATTGGCTTTTATAAGGCCTAGTTCTGGCTAATCGGGGCTGAAAGTTTGACTTTGGTCAAACTTACAAATTAAGAATAGAGACAAATTAATTAGTTGTAGTTTATACATAGAAACTATGTGAACTACTCCCGAGTCTTGAAAACCATGGTTTCTCCCCGTTTGGGCCCTATACGGCTCTTATAAGACCTGGTTCAGGCCAATCGGGGCTGAAAGTTTGACTTTTGGTAAAACTTCCTAATTAAGACTAGAAACAAGTTTAAGTAGTAGTAATTACACATAAAAACTTTGTAATACTACTCCCGACTCTTGAAAACCTCATTTCTCCCTGTTTGGGCCTTCTTCAGCTCTTATATGGCGGCCTAGGCCAATCGGAGATGCAAGTTTGGCTTTAGGTATGTAATCTCAATTAACACTAGAAATAAAATAAATTAGTAGTAATTATACGTAGAAACTATGTAATACCACTCTAAGCTCTTGAAAATCATATTTTCTTCCGGTTTGGGCCATATTCGACTCTATAAGGCCTAATTTAGGCCAATAAGGGCTGAAAGTTTGACTTTTAGACAAACTTCTTAATTATGACTGGAAATAAGTTTATTTAGTAATAATTATACATAAAAACTATGTAATACTACTCCTGACTTTTGAAAACTGTATTTTCTCTCTGATTGGACCCATTAGGCTCTTATAAGGCCTAATTCTGGCCAATAAGAGCTGAAAATTACAATTTTAGTCAAGCTTCTCAATTAACACTAGAAATAATCAGTAGTAATTGTACATAGCACTATGTAATACCTTGTACGGCACTTGAAAACTATATTTTCCTCCCGTTTAGTTACTATTCGGCTCTTATAGGGTGTAGTCTAGGCCAATTGATGCTGAAAGTTTGATTTTTGGTAAAGCTTTCCAATTAAGACTAGAAACTAGTTTAATTAGTAATAATTACACATAAAAACTTTGTACTACTGCTAATGACTCTTAAAAACTTTGTTTTCTCCCTGTTTGGGTCCAATCGGCTATTATAATGCCTAGTTTAGGCCAATCGGGACTGAGAGTTTGACTTTTGGTCAAACTTTCTCATTAACACTAGAACAAGGTTAATTAGTAGTAATTATACATAAAAACTATGTAACACCATTCACAACCTTTGAAAACCATATTTTCCTCCCGTTTGGCCCCTATTCGACTCTTATGAGGCCTAGTTCAGGCCAATCAGGGCAGAAAGTTTGACTTTTAGTTAAACTTCTCAATTAAGACAAGAAACTAGTTTAATTAGTAGTAATTATACATAAAAACTATGTATTACTACTTCTGGCTTTTGAAAACTGTATTTTCTCCCCGGTTGGACGTTATTCGGCTCTTATAAGGACTAGTTCAGGCTAATCAGGGCTGAAAGTTTGAATTTTAGTCAAACTTTCCAATTTAATATTAGAAACAAGGTTAATTAGTAATAATTGTATATAGAAACTATATAATACCGCTCTCAGCCCTTGAAAACCATGTTTTCTCCCATTTGGGCCCTATTCGGCTCATATAAGGTCTAGTTCAGGCAAATCGGGGCTGAAAGTTTGACTCTAGGTAAAACGTCTCAATTAAGATTAGAAACTAGTTTAATTAGTAGTAATTATACATAAAAACTATGTATTATTACTCTCGGCTCTTGAACCTCGTTTTCTCCCCGTTGGGTCTTAATCGGCCATTATAAGGTCTTGTTTTGGCCAATCAGGACTGAAAGTTTCACTTTTAGAAAAACTTCCCAATTAAGACTAGGAACAAGTATAATTAATAGTTATTATACGTAAAAACTATGTATTACTACTCCTGACTTTTGAAAACTGTATTTTCTCCACGTTTGGACCTTATTTGGCTCTTATAAGGCCCTTTTCAGGCCAATAGGGACTAAAAAAAGTTTTAGTTCTGGTCAAACTTCCCAATCAACACTAGAAAAAAGGTTAATCAATAGAAATTGTACATAGAACTATGTAATACCATTCTCGGCCCTTGAAAATCATGTTTTCCTCCCGTTTGGTCCCTATTCGACTCTTATAAGGCATACTTCAAGCCAATCGGGCTGAAGCTTGACTTTTAGTAAAACTTCTCAATTAAGATTAGAAACTAGTTTAATTAGTAGTAATTATACATAAAAACTATGCATTACTATTCTCGGCTCTTGAAAACCTCATTTTCTCCCTGTTTGGGCCCTAATCGGCTATTATAAGGCCTAGTCATGCCAATCAGGGCTCAAAATTTGACTTTTGATCAAACTTCCCAATTAACACTATAAACAAGATTAATGAGTAGTAATTGTACATATAAACTATGTAATACTATTCACTGCCTATGAAAACCATGTTTTCCTCCCGTTTGGTCTCTAGTCGGCACTTATAAGGCCTAATTCAGACCAATCGGAGATGAAAGTTTGACTTTTAGTCAAACTTAGAAATAAGTTTAATTAGTAGTAATTATACATAAAACTATGTTATTCTACTCCCGGCTCTTGAAAACCACGTTTTTCTCCCTGTTTGGGCTTTGTACGGCTCTTATAAGGCCTTGTTCAGGCTGATAGGGGCTGAAAGTTTGACTTTTGGACTTTCCAATTAACATAAGAAATAAGTTAATTAGTACTAATTGTACATAAAAATTATGTAATACCACTCTCAGCACTTGAAAACCTTGTTTTCTCCGTTTTGGTCCTATTCGGCTCTAATAAGGCCAAGTTCAGGCTAATAAGACTGAAGGTTTGAGTTTTGGTCAACTTTATAATTAAGACTAAAAACAAGTTTACTTACTGATAACTATACATAAAAACTATGTCATACTACTCTCGGCTCTTAAAAACCTCGTTTTCTCCCGTTTGGGCCCTAATCGGTACATATAAGGCTTACTCAGGCCAATCGGGGCTGAAAGTTTAACTATTGGTCAAACTTTTCAATTATCACTAGAAACAAAGTAAATTAGTAGTAATTGTACATAGAAACTATGTAATACCATTCATGGCCCTTAAAACCATGTTTTCCTCCTGTTTGGTCCCTATTCGGCTCTTATAAAGCCTAGTTCAGGCCAATCGGAGCTGAAAGTTTGACTTTTGGTAAAACTTCCCAATTAAGACGAGAAAACAAATTTAATTACTAGTAATTATATATAAAACAATGAATTACTTCTCCTTGCCTTGAAACTATGTTTTCCTCCTTTGGTCCTTATTCGGCTCTAATATTATAAGGTCTAGTCCAGACCAAACAGGGCTGAAAGTTTGAATTTTAGTCAAACTTCACAATTAACACTAGAAATAAGATTAATTAGTCATAATTGTATATAAAAACTATGTAATACCATTCACGACCCTTGAAAATTTTGTTTCCTCCCGTTTAGTCCCTTTTCGACTCTTATAAGGCCAATCAGGGCTGAAAGTTTCACTTTTAATCAAACTTTCAAATTAAGAATAGAAAAAAGTTTAATTTATAGTGGTTATAAATAAAAACTTAGTAATACTACACTCGGCTCTTAGAAACCTCGTCTTCTCCCTGTTTCGACCCTATTCAGCTTTTATAAGGCCTAGTTCAGGCCAATCAGGGCTAAAAGTTTGTCTTTTGGTCAAACTTTCAATTAACACTAGAAATAAGGTTAATTAGTCATAATTGCATAAAGAAACTAATTAATACCACTTATGGCTATTGAAAACTATATTTTTCTCTCTGGGGCCCTATTTGGTTCTTATAATGCGCAGTTCAGGCCAACTGGGGCTGAAGATTTGACTTTTGGTCAAACTTCCCGATTAGGAATAGAAACAAGTTTAATTAGTAATAATTATACATAAAAAAATATGTGAAACTATTCTCGGCTCTTGAAAATCATGCTTTCTCCCTATTTGTGGCCTATTTGGCTCTTCCAATGCCTAGTTCAGGCCAATCGGGGCTAAAATTTAACTTTTGGTCAAACTTCCAGATTAAGATGAGAAACAACTTTAATTTGTAGTAATTGAACACAAAAATTATGTAATACTATTATCAGCTCTTTAAACCACATTTTCCCCTCGTTTGGTCTATATTCGGCTCTTATAAGGCCTTGTTCAGGCCAATCGGGGCTGAAAGTTTGACTTTTGATCAAACTTCATAATTATGAGTAAAACCAATTTAATTAGTAGTAATTATATATAAAAAATATGTAATGTAACTCACGACTCTTGAAAACCACATTTTCTCCCTGTTTGGGCTCTATTTGGCTCTTATAGGGCCTATTTCAAGCCAATTACGGCTGAAAGTTTGACTTTAGATCAAACTTCCCAATTATCACTAGAAACAAGGTTAATTAGCAGTAATTATACATAAAAACTATGTAATACTACTCTCGGCTCTTGAAAACCTTATTTTCTCTCATTTGGGGTCTTATTCGGCTCTTATAAGGCCTAGCTCAGGCTAATCTGGGCTGAAAGTTGGGCCCTATTTGGCTCTTATAGGTCCTATTTCAAGCCAATTACAGCTAAAAGTTTGACTTTAGATCAAACTTCCCAATTATCACTTGAAGCAAGGTTAATTAGCAGTAATTATACATAAAAACTATATAATACTACTCACGGCTCTTGAAAACCTTATTTTCCTCTCATTTGGGGTCTTATTCGGCTCTTATAAGGCCTAGCTCAGGCTAATCTGGGCTGAAAATTGGGCCCTATTTGGCTCTTATAGGTCTTATTTCAAGCCAATTACAGCTGAAAGTTTGACTTTAGATCAAACTTCCCAATTATCACTAGAAATAAGGTTAATTAGCAGTAATTATATATAAAAACTATGTAATACTACTCACGGCTCTTGAAAACCTTATTTAGGTCTCATTTGGGGTCTTATTCGGCTCTTATAAGGCCTAACTCAGGCTAATCTGGGCTGAAAGTTTTACTTTTGGTCAAACTTCCTATTAAGACTAGAACACATAAAATTAGTAGCAAATTTACAAAAAAAAGTATGTAATACCATTCAAGGCTCTTGAAAACATGTTTTTCTCCCCGTTTGTAGCTCTTGAAAATCATATTTTCCTCTTATTTAGGCCCTATTTGGCTCTTATAAGGCCTAATTTTAGCTAATCGGGGCTGAAAGCTTGACTTTTGATCAAACTAACAAATTAAGAATAGAAATAAATTAATTAGTTGTATTTTATACATAGAAACTATGTATGTGAACTACTCCCGAATCCTGAAAACCATGGTTTCTCCCAGTTTGGGCCCTATATGGCTCTTATAAGACCTGGTTCAGGCCAATCGGGGCTGAAAGTTTAACTTTTGGTAAAACTTCCCAATTAAGATTAGAAACAAGTTTATTAGTAGTAATTACACATAAAAACTATGTAATACTACTCCCGACTCTTGAAAACCTCATTTCTCCCTGTTGGGCCTTATTCGGCTCTTATATGGCGGCCTAGGCCAATCGGAGATACAAGTTTGACTTTATGTCATAATCCCAATTAACGTTACAAAAAAAATCAATTAGTAGTAATTGTACATAGAAACTATGTAATACCACTCTAAGCTCTTGAAAATCATGTTTTCTTCCAGTTTGGGCCATATTCGGCTCTATAAGGCCAATAAGGGCTGAAAGTTTGATTTTTGTTCAAACTTTCTAATTAAGTCTAGAAATAAGTTTATTTAGTAATAATTATACATAAAAACTATATAAAACTACTCCTGACTTTTGAAAACTGTATTTTCTCTCTGATTGGACCTATTAGGCTCTTATAAGTCCTAATTCAGGCCAATATGAGCTGAAAGTTTCAATTTTAGTCAAACTTCTCAATTAATACTAGAAATAAGCTTAACCAGTAGTAATTGTACATAGCACTATGTAATACCTTTTACGGCCCTTGAAACCATATTTTTCTCCCATTTAGTCACTATTCGGCTCTTATAAGGTGCTTTTTAGGCCAATCGAGGCTGAAAGTTTGATTTTTGGTAAAACTTTCCAATTAAGACTAGAACTAGTTTAATTAGTAATAATTATACATAAAAACTATGTGCTACGGCTAATGACTCTGAAAGCCTCATTTTCTCCCTGCTTAGGTCCTAATCAACTATTTATTATAATGCCTAATTTAGGCCAATCGGGACTGAAAGTTTGACTTTTGGTCAAACTTTCTCATTAACACTAGAAACAAGATTAATTAGTAGTAAGTACATAAAAACTATGTAACACCATTCACGGCATTTGAAAACTATGTTTTCCTCCCTTTTGGTCCCTATTCGGCTCATATGAGGCCCAATTCAGGCCAATCGGTGCTGAAAGTTTGACTTTTAGTCAAATTTCTCAATTAAGACTGGAAGCTAGTTTAATTAGTAGTAATTATACATAAAAACTATGTACTACTACTTCCGGCTTTTGAAAACTATATTTTCTCCCCAGTTTGACCTTATTAGGCTCTTATAAGGACTAGTTCAGGCTACTCAGGGCTTAAAGTTTGTCTTTTGGTCAAACTTTCTAATTTAATATTAGAAATAAGGTTAATTAGTAATAATTGTATATAGAAACTATACAATATCACTCTCAGCCCTTGAAAACCATGTTTTCTCCCGTTTGGGCCCTATTCGGCTCATACAAGGTCTAGTTCAGGCTAATCGGGGCTGAAAGTTTGACTCTTGTAAAACTTCTCAATTAAAACTAGAAACTAGTATAATTAGTAGTAATTATACATAAAACTATGTATTACTACTCCTGACTTTTGAAAACTGTATTTTCTCTACGTTTGGACCCTATTAGGCTCTTATAAGGCCCTTTTCAGGCCAATAGGGGCTAAAATTTCAGTTCTGGTCAAACTTCCCAATTAACACTAGAAAAAGGTTAATCAATAGAAATTGTAGAACTATATAATACCATTCTCGGCCCTTGAAAATCATGTTTTCCTCCCGTTTGGTCCCTATTCGGCTCTTATAAGGCCTACTTCAGGCCAATCAGTGCTGAAAGTTTGACTTTTAGTAAAACTTCTCAATTAAGACAAGAAACTAGTTTAATTAGTTAACATTATATATAAAAACTATGTATTATTACTCCGGCTCTAGAAAACCTTATTTTCTCCCCGTTTGGGCCCTAATCGGATATTATAAAGCCTTGTTCACGCTAATCGGGGCTCAAAGTTTGACTTTTGGTCAAACTTCCCAATTAACACTATAAACAAGATAATGGTAGTAATTGTACATAGAAACTATGTAATACTTTTCACGGCCCTTGAAAACCATATTTTCCTCCTGTTTGGTCTCTATTCGGCTCTTATAAGGCCTAGTTCAGGCCAATCGGAGATGAAAGTTTGACTTTTGGTCAAACTTAGAAATAAGTTTAACTAGTAGTAATTATTCATAAAAATTATGTCATTCTACTCCCGGCTCTTGAAAACCTCGTCTTCTCCCTTTTGGGCTTTGTTTGGCTCTTATAAGGCGTAGTTCAGGCTAATAAGACTGAAGGTTTGACTTTTGGTCAAACTTTATAATTAAGACTAAAAACAAGTTTAATTAGTGGTAATTATACATAAAAACTATGTCATACTACTCTCGGCTCTTAAACCTCGTTTTCTCCCCGTTTGGGCCCTTATCGGTCTTATAAGGCTTCCTCAGGCCAATCGGGGTTGAAAGTTTAACTCTTGGTCAAACTTTTCAATTAACACAAGAAACAAAGTTAATTTGTAGTAATATATATAGAAACTATGTAATACCATTCATGACCCTTGAAAACCATGTTTTCCTTCTGTTTGGTCCCTATTCAGCTCTTATAAAGCTAGTTCAGGCAATCGGGGCTAAAAGTTTGACTTTTAGTAAAACTTCCCAATTAAGACGAGAAACAAGTTTAATTAGTAGTAATTATATATAAAACTATGTATTACTTCTCCTTGCTCTTAGAAACTTTGTTTTTCCCTGTTTGTACCTTATTCGGCTCTAATATTATAAGGTCTAGTCCAGACCGAACATGGCTGAAAGTTTGACTTTTAGTCACAATTAACACTAGAAATAAGGTTAATTAGTCATAATTGTACATATAAACTATGTAATATCATTCACAGCCCTTGAAAACTATGTTTTCCTCCCATTTGGTCCCTATTCGGCTCTTATAACACCTAGTTCAGGCCAAGCTGGTTCAAAGTTTGACTCTTGATCAAACTTCCCAATTAACACTGAAAACAAGGTTAATTAGTAGTAATTGTATATAAAAACTATGTAATACCATTCACGACAAAACCATTCCCCCCGTTTAGTCCCTTTTCGACTCTTAGACCAATTCGGGGCTGAAAGTTTCACTTTGATCAAACTTTCAAATTAAGAATAGAAAAAAGTTTAGTTTATAGTGTTTATGCATAAAACTTTGTAATACTACTCTCGGCTCTTAAAAACCTCATCTTCTCCCGTTTTGACCATATTCAGCTCTTATAAGGCCTAATTCAGGCCAACAATGGTTAAAAGTTTGTCTTTTGGTCAAACTTTTAATTAACACTAGAAATAAAGTTAATTAGTCGTAATTGCATTAGAAACTAATAAATACCACTCTCAGCTCTTAAAAATCATATTTTCTCTCGTTAGGGCCCGATTTGGTTCTTTTAATGTGTAGTTCAGGCCAATTAGGTCTGAAGGTTTAACTTTTGGTCAAACTTCCTGATTAAGAATAGAAACAAGTTTAATTAGTAATAATTATACATAAAAAATATGTGATACTATTCTCGGCTCTTGAAAATCATGCTTTCTCCCTGTTTGTGGCCTATTTGGCTCTTACAATGCATAGTTCAGGCCAATCGGGGCAAAAATTTAACTTTTGGTCAAACTTCCAGATTAAGATAAGAAACAACTTTAATTTATAGTAATTAACCATAGAAATTATGTAATACTACTATCAGCTCTTTAAAAACCATATTTTCCCCTCGTTTGGGCTATATTCGGCTCTTATAAGGCCTTGTTCAGGCCAATCGGGGTTGAAAGTTTGACTTTTGATCAAACTTCACAATTAAGAGTAGAACCAGTTTAATTAGTAGTAATTATACATAAAAATTATATAATACAACTCACGACTCTTGAAAACCTCATTTTCTCCCCGTTTGGTCTCTATTTGGCTCTTTAGGGCCTATTTCAAGCCAATTAGGGCTGAAAGTTTGACTTTAAATCAAACTTCCCAATTAACACTAGAAATAAGGTTAATTAGCAGTAATTGTACATAAAAACTATGTAATACTACTCACGGCCCTTGAAAACCTTGTTTTCCTCCCATTTGGGGTCTTATTCGACTCTTATAAGGCGTAGCTTAGGCCAATCAGGGCTGAAAGTTTTACTTTTGGTCAAACTTCTAATTAAGACTAGAAACATATAAAATTAGTAGTAAATTTACATAAAAACTATGTAATATCATTCAAGGCTTTAAAAACATGTTTTCTCCCCGTTTGAACCCTATTCGACAAAGGCCTAATTCAGGTAAATCGGGGCTGAAAGTATGACTTTTGGTCAAACTTTCAGATTAAGACTTGAAACACCATTAATTAGCAGTAACTGTGTATAGAATCTGTGTAACACTACTTTCGGCTCTTGAATAATCACGTTTTCTCCCCTTTTGGCCCTTATTCTGCACTTATAAAGCCGAGTTTAGGGCAATCTGGGTTGAAAGTTTGACTTTTAATCAAATTTCTACTTAAGAATAGAAACAAATTTAATTTAAAGAAATTATACATAAAACTATGTAGTTCTACTCCCGGCTATTGAAAACCTCGGTTTCTCCCCGTTTGGGCCCTATTCGGTTCATATAAGGCATATTTGCCTTTTGATCAAACTTGCCAATTAAGATTAGAAATAAAGTTAATCAATAGTAAATGTACATAGAAACTATGTAATTCCACTCCTGGCTCTTGAAAATCTCGTTATCTCCTCGTTTGGTTTTATTCGGCCTTACAATACCTAGTTCAGGCCAATCGGGGCTGAAAATTTGACTTTTGGTCAAACTTCCAGATTAAAACTAGAAACAAGTTTAAGTAATAGTAATTGTATCTGTAATACAACTCCTAGCTCTCTAAAACCACGTTTTCTCCCTATTTAGGCTATATTTGGCTCTTGTAAGGCCTATTCAGGCCAATCGGGGCTAAAAGTTTGACTTTTGATCTAACTTCCTAATTAAGACTAGAAACAAGTTTAATTAGTAGTAATTATACAAAAAAAACTATGTAATACTACTCCCGGTTCTTAAAAACCCCGACCCTTGAAAACAACATTTTCTCCCTGTTTGGGCCCTATTGGACTCTTATAAGGCCGAGTTCAGGCTAATCAACAATGTTAATTAGCTATAATTGTACACAGAAACAATGTAATACGATTCTCAGCTCTTGAAAATCAAATTTTCCTCTGGTTTTGGCCCTACTTGGCACTTATATGGCCGAGTTCAGGCCAATCAAGGTTAAATATTTGACTTTCAGTCAAACTTTAAAATTAAGCATAGAAACAAGTTTAATTAGTAGTAGTTATACATAGAAACTATGTGATACTACTCCAAGCTCTTGAAAGACATTTTCCCCCTTTTCGCCCTATTCGGCTCTTATAAGGCCTAATTCTGGCCAATCGGGACTGAAAATTTGACTTTGGGTCAAACTTTCCAATTACGACTAGAAACAAGTTTAGTTAATAGTAATTATACATAAAAACTATGCCATACTACTCCCGGCTCTTGAAAACCTCATTTTCTCCCCTTTGGGCCTTATTCGGCTCTTATTAGGCCTAGTTCAAACCAATCGGGGCTCAAAGTTTGACTTTTGGTCAAACTTCTCAATTAACACTAGAATCAAGATAATTAGCAATAATTGTATATAGAAACTATGTAATACCACTCTCAGCTATTGAAAAATCATGTTTTCTCCCAAAGGGCCTTTTTCGGCTCAGATAAGGCCTGGTTCAGTCAGGCCAATAAGAGCTGAAGGTTTGACTTTTGGTTAAACTTCCTAATTAAGACTAGAAAAAAGTTTAATTAGTAGTAATTAAACATAAAAAACTATGTCATACTACTCTTGGCTATTGCAAACCTTATTTTCTCCCCATTTGGCCCCTAATCGGCTCTTATAAGGCCAAATTCAGGCCAATCGGAGCTGAAGTTTGAGTTAACACTAGAAACAAACTTAACTAGTACTAATTGTACATAGAAACTATGAAATACCATTTACGACTCTTGAAAACCATTTTTTCTTCCCGTATGGTCCCGATTCGGTTCTTATAAGGCCTAGTACAGGCCAAAAGGAGCTAAAAGTTTGACTTTTGCTAAAACTTCCCAATTAAGACTAGAAACAAGTTTAATTAGTTGTAATTATATATAACAACTATGTATTACTACTCCCAGCTCCTGAAAATCTTATTTTTTTTTCCCCGTTTGAGCCTTAATTCGGCTCTTATAAGCCTACTTCAGGTTAATCGGGGCTGAAAGTTTGACTTTTGGTTAAACTTCTCAATTAACACAAGAAACATGGTTAATTAGTAGTAATTGTACATATAATCTATATAATACCATTCAAAACCCTTGAAAATCATAATTTCCTCCCGTTTTCCCCTATTCGGCTCTTATAAGGCCCAGCTCAGGCCAATCGGGGCTGAAAGTTTGACTTTTGATAAAAACTTACCAATTAAGACTTGAAAATAAGTTTATTTACTAGTAGTAATTATACATATAATTTAGGTTTTACTACTCTTAGCTCTTAAAAACCATATTTTCTCCCCGTTTGTGCCTTATTCGGCTCTTATAACTCCTTGTTCAGGCCAATCAAGGCTGAAATTTTGGCTTTTAGTCAAGATTTCTAATAAATATTAGAAATAAGGTTAATTAGTAGCAATTGCACACAAAAACTAAGTAGTCTCACTCTCAGATCTTGAAAAACAATGTTTTCCTCCAGTTTAGGCCCTACTCGGCTCTTGTAAGGCCTAGTTCAGGACAATAAGGACTAAAGGTTTGACTTTTGTTAACTTTCTAATTAAGACCAGAAATAAGTTTAATTAGTCGTAATTATACATAAAAGGTATGTACTACTACCCGGCTATTGAAAATCGAATTTTCTCCCAGTTTGAACCCTATTTGGCTCTTATAAGGCCTAGCTATGGCCAATAAGAGCTAAAACATGCCTTTTGGTCAAACTTCCCAATTAACACTAGAAACAAAGTTAATCAGTATTAATTGTGCATAGAAACTATATAATACCGTTCACGGCCCTTGAAAGTCATGTTTTCCTCCCGTTTAGTCCCTACTCAGCTCTTACATGGCCTAGACAAGCCAATCGAGGCTGAAAGTTTGACTTATTGTCAAACTTTTAAATTAAGAATAGAAAACAAGTTTTATTTATAGTATTATACATAAAAACTATCAGTACTACCCCTAGCTCTTATAATGTGCAGTTCAGGCCAATCGGGGCTGAAGCTTTGACTTTTGGTCAAACTTTCAATTAACACTAGAAATAAGGTTAATTAGCTGTAATTGTACATAAAACTATGTAATACAGCCCTTGAAAACCATGTTTTCCTCCGATTTGGGCCCTAATCAGCTCTTATAATGTGTAGTTCAGGCCAATCAGGGTTAAAGGTTTGACTTTTGGTCTAACCTTCCGATTAAGAATAGAAACAAGTTTAATTAGTAGTAATTTTATATAAAATTATGCGATACTACTCTCGGCTCTTGAAAATCATATTTTCTCCACTTTTTTGCCCTATTCGGCTTTTATAATGCATAATTCAGACCAATCGAGGTTAAAAGTTTGACCATTGGTCAAACTTTCAGATTAAGACTAAAAACAAATTTAATTTGTAGTAATTGAACATAGAGAGTATGTAATACTATTCTTGGCTCTTTAAAACAAAATTTTCTTCCCGTTTAAGTAATATTCGGCCCTTATAAGGCCTTGTTCAGGCCAATTGGGGCAGAAAGTTTGAGTTTTGATCAAACCTTCCAACTAAGACTAGAAACAAGTTTAATTAGTAGTAATTATACATTAAATGTAATACAATTATCGACTCTTGAAAACTGCATTTTCTCCCTGTTGCCCTATTCGGCTCTTATAAGGCCTAGTTCACGTGAATTTGCTAAAAATTTGACTTTTGGTCAAACTTCCCAATTAACACTAGAGACAAGATTAATTAGCAGTAGTTGTCCATAGAAACAATGTAATACCAGTCACATCTCTTGAAAACCATATTTTTGTACCATTTGGGTCCTATTCGACTCTGATAAGGCCCTAGTTCAAGCCAATCGAGGCTGAAAGTTTGACTTTTGGTTAAACTTTCCAACTAAGACGAAAAATAAGGTTAATTAGTAGCAATTATACATAAAAACTATATAATCCCACTCATGGCTCTTGAAAACCTTGTCTTCCTCTCGTTTAGGTTCTATTCGGCTCTTACAAGGCCTAGTTCAGGCCAATCGGGGCTGAAAGTTTTACTTTTGGTCAAACTTCCTAATTAATACTAGAAACACATTAAATTAATAGTAAATTTACATAAAAACTATATAATACTACTCAACGCTCTTGAAAACCATATTTATTCCCCGTTTGGGCCCTATTCGGCTCTTCAAAGGCATAGTTCAGGTAAATCGGGTTGAAAGTATGACTTTTGGTCAAACTTCTACATTAAGGTTAAAAATAGGTTAATTAGAAGTCCATAGATCTATATAATACTACTCTCGGCTCTTGAAAAGCCACATTTTCTCTCTGTTTGGGCCCTATTTGGCTCTTATAAAGCCGAGTTTCAGGGCAATCGAGGCAGAAAGTTTGACTTTTGATCAAACTTCCTAATTAAGAATAGAAATAAGTTTAATTTGTAGTAACTATGCATAAAACTATGTAATTCTACTCCCGGCTATTGAAAACCTCGATTTCTCCCTGTTTAGGCCCTATTCGGCTCTTATAAGGCATATTTCAGACTAATCAGAACTAAAAGTTTGACTTGAAAATCATGTTAATTTGTAATAAATGTACATAAAAATTATGTAATTTTGCTCACTTGCTCTTGAAAATCATCTTTTCTTCCCGTGTGAGCGTTGTTCGGCTGATATGGCCTAGTTCAGGCCAATTAGGGCTGAAAGTTTGACTTTTGGTCAAACTTCCCAATTAACACTAGAATCAAGGTAATTAGTAATAATTGTATATAGAAACTATGTAATACTACTCTCGGCTCTTTAAAGCCATGTTTTCTCCCTTTGTGGCCATATTCGGCTCTAATAAGGCGTAGTTCAGGCCAATCGAGGCTGAAAGTTTGATTTTTGATCAAACTTCCCAATTAAGACTTAAAACAAGTATATTTAGCAGTAATTATAAATAAAAACCATGTAATACTACTCCCGGCTCTTGAAAATCGCATTTTCTACCTATTATTAGGGCCCTATTCTGCTATTATAAAGCCTACTTCATATCAATCTGGGCTGAAAGTTTGACATTTGGTCAAACTTCTCAATTAACACTAGAAACATGGTTAATTAGCAGTAATAATATATATAAACTATGTAATACCACTCACAGCTCTTCAAGACATTGTTTTCCTCTGGTTTGGGCCTTATTCGGTTCTTATAAGCCTACTTCAGGTCAATCGAGCTGAAAGTATGACTTTTTGTCAAACTATCAAATTAACACTGTAAATAAGGTTAATTAGTAACTGTATATAAAAAATATGTAACACCACTCTCAGTTCTTGAAAACCATATTTTCCTCCCGTTTAGGCCTTATTCGGCTCTTATAAGGCCTAGTTCCGGCCAGTAAGGGCTGAAGGTTTGACTTTTGGTTAAATTTCCTAATTAAAATTAGAAACAAGTTTAATTAGTAGTAATTATACATAAAAACTATGTAATACTACTTTCGGCTCTTGAAATCTGTATTTTCCTCCTGTTTGAACCATATTCGGCTCTTATAAGGTCCAATTCAGGCTAATCGGAGCTGAAAGTTTGACTTTTGGTCAAACTCCTAATAAGTATTAAAATAAAGTTAATTAGTAGTAATTGTACAAAGAAACTATGTAATACCATTTAAGGCCCTTAAAAATCAAGTCCCTATTTGGCTCTCATAAGGCCTAGTCCAGGCTAATCGGAGCTGAAAGTTTGACTTCTGATTAAACTTCCAAATTAAGAATAGAAACAAGTTTAATTAGTAGTTGTTATATATAGAAACAATGTGATACTACTCCCGGCTCTTGAAAATTATGTTTTCTTTCTGTTTGGGCCCTATTCGGCTCTTATAAGGCCAAGTTCCAGCCAATCATCGATGGAGTTCGACTTTCAGTCAAACTTCCTAACTAACACTAGAACAAGTTTAATTAGTAGTAATTATACATAACAACTATGTCATACCACTTCCAGCTCTTGAAAACCTCGTTTTCTCCCCGTTTGGGCCCTAATCAGCTCTTATAAATAAGGCTAAGTTAGGTCAATCGAGGCTGAAAGTTTGATTTTTGATCAAACTTCTCATATAAGGTCTAGTTCAGGCTAAATGGGCCTGAGAGTTTGACCCAAGGTAAAACTTCTCAATTAAGACTAGAAACTAGTTTAATTAGTAGTAATTATACATAAAAACTATGTATTATTACTCTAGGCTCTTGAAACCTCGTTTTCTCCCCGTTTGAGCCTTAATCGACCATTATAAGGTTTTGTTCAGGCCAATCGGGACTAAAAGTTTCACTTTGGGTAAAGCTTCTCAATTAAAACTAGAAACTAGTATAATTAGTAGTAATTATACATAAAAATTATGTATTACTACTCCTGACTTTCACAAACTGTACTTTCTCCACGTTTGGACCCTATTAGGCTATATAAGGCCCTTTTCAGTCCAATAGGGGCTAAAAGTCTCAGTTCTGATCAAACTTCCCAATTAACACAAGAAAAAAGATTAATCAATAGAAATTGTAAATAGAACTATGTAATACCATTTTCGGCCCTTGAAAATCATGTTTTCCTCCCGTTTGGTCCCTATTCGGCTCTTATAAGGTCTACTTCAGGCCAATCGGGGCTGAAAACTTGACTTTTAGTAAAACTTCTCAATTAAGACTAGAAAGTAGTTTAATTAGTAGTAATTATACATAAAAACTATGTATTACTACTCTCAGCTCTTGAAAACCTCGTTTTCTCCCCGTTTGGGCCCTAATCGGCTATTATAAGGCCTAGTTTACGCCAATCGGGGCTCAAAGTTTGACTTTTGGTCAAACTTCCCAATTAACACTATAAACAAGATTAATGAGTAATAATTGAACATAAAAACTATGTAATACTATTCACGGCCCTAGAAAACCATGTTTCCTCCCGTTTGGTCTCTATTCGGCTATTATAAGGCCTAGTTCAGGCCAATCGGAGATGAAATTTTGACTTTTGATCAAACGTAAAAATAAGTTTAATTAGTAGTAATTATACATAAAAACTATGTTCCTTCTACTCCCGGCTCTTGAAAACTTCGTTTTCTCCTTGTGTTGGTTTTATTCGGCTCTTATAAGGCCTAGTTCAGGCTGATAGGGGCTGAAAGTTTGACTTTTGGCCAAACTTTTCAATTAACACTTGAAATAAGGTTAATTAGTACCAATTGCACATAAAAACTATGTAATACCACTCTTAGCACTTGAAAATCTATTTTTTCTCCCGTTTTGGTCCTATTCGGCTCTAATAAGGCCTAGTTCAGGCTAATAACACAGAAGGATTGACTTTTGGTCAAACTTTATAATTAAGACTAAAAACAAGTTTAATTAGTGGTAATTATATATAAAAACTATGTCATACCACTCTCAGTTCTTAAAAACCATATTTTCCTCCCGTTTAGGCCTTATTCGGCTCTTATATGGCCTAATTCCGGCCAGTAAGGGCTGAAGGTTTGAGTTTTTGTTAAATTTTCTAATTAAGATTAGAAACAAGTTATTATAGTAGTAATTATACATAAAAACTATGTAATACTACTTTCAGCTCTTGAAAACTGTATTTCCTCCTGTTTGAACCCTATTCGTCTCTTATAAGGCCCAGTTCAGGCTAATCGGAGCTGAAAGTTTGACTTTTGGTCAAACTCCTAATATGTATTAAAAATAAAGTTAATTAGTAGTAATTGTACAAAGAAACTATGTAATACCCTTTAAGGGCCATGAGAATCAAGTCCCTATTTGGCTCTCCTAAGGCCTAGTCTATGCTAATCGAGGCTGAAAGTTTGACTTTTGGTCAAACTTACAAATTAAGAATAGAAACAAATTAGTTAGTTGTAGTTGTTTATACATAGAAACTATGTGAACTACTCCCGAATCCTGAAAACCATGGTTTCTCCCCGTTTGGGCCCTATACGGCTCTTATAAGACCTGGTTCAGGCCAATCGGTGCTGAAAGTTTGACTTTTGGCAAAACTTCCCAATTAAGACTAGAAACAAATTTAAGTAGTAGTAATTACATATAAAATCAGTAATAATTGTACATCGCACTATGTAATACCTTTTACGGCCCTTGAAAATCATATTTTCCTCTCGTTTAGTTACTATTCGGCTCTTATAAGGTGTAGTTTAGGCCAATCGAGGCTGAAAGTTTGATTTTTGGTAAAACTTTCCAATTAAGACTAGAAACTAGTTTAATTAGTAATAATTGTATATAGAAACTATACAATACCACTCTCAGCCCTTGAAAAACATGTTTTCTCCCGTTTGGGCCCTATTCGGCTCATATAAGGTCTAGTTCAGGCTAAATGGGGCTGAGAGTTTGACTCAAGGTAAAACTTCTCAATTAAGACTAGAAACTAGTTTAATTAGTAGTAATTATACATAAAAACTATGTATTATTACTCTAGGCTCTTGAAACCTCGTTTTCTCCCCGTTTGAGCCTTAATCGACCATTATAAGGTTTGTTCAGGCTAATCGGGACTGAAAGTTCCACTTTTGGTAAAACTTCTCAATTAAAACTAGAAACTAGTATAATTAGTAGTAATTATACATAAAAATTATGTATTACTACTCCTGACTTTTGTAAACTGTACTTTCTCCACGTTTGGACCCTATTAGGCTATATAAGGCCCTTTTCAGTCCAATAGGGGCTAAAAGTCTCAGTTCTGGTCAAACTTCCCAATTAATACAAGAAAAAAGATTAATCAATAGAAATTGTAAGTAGAACTATGTAATACCATTTTCGGCCCTTGAAAATCATGTTTTCCTCCCGTTTGGTCCCTATTCGGCTCTTATAAGGTCAGCCCTTGAAAATCATGTTTTCCTCCCGTTTGGTCCTATTCGGCTCTTATAAGGTCTACTTCAGGCCAATCGGGGCTGAAAACTTTACTTTTAGTAAAACTTCTCAATTAAGACTAGAAAGTAGTTTAATTAGTAGTAATTATACTTAAAAACTATGTATTACTACTCTCAGCTCTTGAAAACCTCATTTTCTCCCCGTTTGGGCCCTAATCAGCTATTATAAGGCCTAGTTCACGCCAATCGGGGCTCAAAGTTTGACTTTTGGTCAAACTTCCCAATTAACACTATAAACAAAATTAATGAGTATAATTGAACATAAAAACTATGTAATACTATTCACGGCCCTAGAAAACCATGTTTTCTCCCGTTTGGTCTCTATTCGGCTATTATAAGGCCTAGTTCAGGCCAATCGGAGATGAAAGTTTGACTTTTGATCAAACTTAAAAATAAGTTTAATTAGTAGTAATTATACATAAAAACTATGTCATTCTACTCCCGGCTCTTGAAAACTTCGTTTTCTCCTTGTGTGGGCTTTATTCGGCTCTTATAAGGCCTAGTTCATGCTGATGGGGCTGAAAGTTTGACTTTTGGCCAAACTTTTCAATTAACACTTGAAATAAGGTTAATTAGTACTAATTGCACATAAAAATATTTAATACCACTCTCAGCACTTGAAAACCTTATTTTCTATTGTTTTGGTCCTATTCGGCTCTAATAAGGCCTAGTTCAGGCTAATAAGACAGAATGTTTGACTTTTGGTCAATCTTTATAATTAAGACTAAAAATAAGTTTAATTAGTGGTTATTATATATAAAAACTAGGTCATACCACTATCAGTTCTTAAAAATATATTTTCATCCCGTTTAGGCCTTATTCGGCTCTTATAAGGCCTAGTTCCGGCCAGTGAGGGCTGAAGGTTTGACTTTTGGTTAAATTTTCTAATTCAGATTAGAAACAAGTTTAATTAGTAGTAATTATACATAAAAACTATGTAATACTACTTTCAGCTCTTGAAAACTGTATTTTCCTCCTGTTTGAACCCTATTTGGCTCTTATAAGGCCCAGTTCAGGCTAATCAGAGCTGAAAGTTTGACTTTTGATCAAACTCCTAATATGTATTAAAAATAAAGTTAATTAGTAGTAATTGTACAAGAAACTATGTAATACCCTTTAAGGGCCTTGAGAATCAAGTCCCTATTTGGCTCTCCTAAGGCCTAGTCTATGCTAATCGGGGCTGAAAGTTTGACTTAAGATCAAACTTCCAAATTAAGAATAGAAACAAGTTTAATTAGTAGTTGTTATATATAGAAACAATGTGATACTCTCCTGGCTCTTGAAAATCATTTTTTCTCCCTGTTTGGGCCCTATTCGGCTCTTATAAGTCCTAGTTCCAGCTAATCATCGTTGGAAGTTTGACTTTCGGTCAAACTTCTAAACTAAGATTAGAACAAGTTTAATTAGTAGTAATTATACATAACAACTATGTCATACCACTTTCGGCTCATGAAAACCTCATTTTCTCTCCGTTTGGGCCCTAATCGGCTCTTATAACGAGGCTGGAAGTTTGATTTTTGGTCAAACTTCCCAAATAACACTATAAACAAGGTTAATTAGTAGTAATTATATGTAGAAACTATATAATACCACTTTCAGCTCTTGAAAACCATGTTTCCCTCCTCTTTGGGTCCTATTCGGCTCTTTATAAGTCCTGCTGAAGTTTGAATTTGATCAAACTTCCTCATTAAGATTATAAAACAAGTTTAATTAGTAAGATTTATGCATAAATATTATGTAATACTTCTCTCAGCTCTTAAAAAGTGCATTTCTCCCCGTCTAGCCCTTATCCGGCTCTTATAAGGCCTCAGACCAATCAAGACTGAAAGTTTGACTCTGTAATATCACTTTCAGCTCTTGAAAATCATGTTTTCCTCTTGTTTGTGTCCTATTTGGCTCTTATAAGGCCTAGTTCTGGCTAATCGGGGCTTAAAGTTTGACTTTTGGTCAAACTTACAAATTAAGAATAGAAACAAATTAGTTAGTTGTAGTTATTTATACATATAAACTATGTGAACTACTCCCGAATCCTGAAAACCATGGTTTCTCCCAGTTTGGGCCCTATACGGCTCTTATAAGACTTGGTTCAGGCCAATCGGGGCTGAAAGTTTGACTTTGGCAAAACTTCCCAATTAAGACTTGAAACAAATTTAAGTAGTAGTAATTACACATAAAATCAGTAATAATTATACATAGCACTATGTAATACCTTTTACGACCCTTGAAAATCATATTTTCCTCCCGTTTAGTTACTATTCGACTCTTATAAGGTGTAGTTTAGGCCAATCGAGGCTGAAAGTTTGATTTTTGGTAAAACTTTCCAATTAAGACTAGAACTACTTTAATTAGTAATAATTGTATATAGAAACTATTACAATACCACTCTCAGCCTTGAAAAACATGTTTTCTCCCGTTTGGGGCCCTATCGGCTCATATAAGGTCTAGTTTAGGCTAATTGGGCTGAGAGTTTGACTCAAGGTAAAACTTCTCAATTAAGACTAGAAACTATTTATTTAGTAGTAATTATACATAAAAACTATTTATTATTACTCTAGACTCTTGAAACCTCGTTTTCTCCCTGTTTGAGCCTTAATCGACCATTATAAGGTTTTGTTCAAGCTAATCGGGACTGAAAGTTTCACTTTTGGTAAAACTTCTCAATTAAAAACTAGAAACTAGTATAGTTAGTAGTAATTATACATAAAAATTATGTATTACTACTCCTGACTTTTGCAAACTGTACTTTCCCCACGTTTGGACCCTATTAGGCTATTATAAGGCCCTTTTCAGTCTAATAGGGGCTAAAAGTCTTAGTTCTGGTCAAACTTCCCAATTAACACAAGAAAAAAGATTAATCAATAGAAAATTGTAAATAGAACTATGTAATACCATTTTCGGCCCTTGAAAATCATGTTTTCCTTCCGTTTGATCCCTATTCGGCTCTTATAAGGTCTACTTCAGGCCAATCGGGCTTGAAAAACTTAACTTTAGTAGAACTTCTCAATTAAGACTAGAAAGTAGTTTAATTAGTAGTAATTATACATAAAAACTATGTATTACTACTCTCAGCTCTTGAAAACCTCGTTTTCTCCCCGTTTGGGCCTAATAGGCTATTATAAGGTCTAGTTCATGCAATCGGGGCTCAAAGTTTGACTTTAGTATAATCACCCAATTAACACTATAAACAAGATTAATGAGTAATAATTGAACATAAAAACTATGTAATACTATTCACGCCGCCTAGAAAATCATGTTTTCCTCCGTTTGGTCTCTATTCCGGCTATTATAAAGGCCTAGTTCAGGCCAATCGAGATGAAAGTTTGACTTTGATCAAACTTAAAAATAAGTTTAATTAGTAGTAATTATACATAAAAAACTATGTCATTCTACTTCCGGCTCTTGAAAACTTCGTTTTCTCCTTGTGTGGGCTTTATTCGACTCTTATAAGGCCTAGTTCAGGCTGATAGGGGCTAAAAGTTTGACTTTTGGTCAACTTTTCAATTAACACTTGAAATAAGGTAATTAGTACTAATTGCACATAAAAAACTATGTAATACCACTCCCAGCACTTGAAAACCTTATTTTCTCCCGTTTTGGTCCTATCGGCTCTAATAACGCCTAGTTCAGGCTAATAAGACAGAAGGTTTGACTTTTGGTCAAACTTATAATTAAGACTAAAAACAAGTTTAATTAGTGATAATTATATATAAAAATTATGTCATTCCACTCTCAGTCTTAAAAAACCATATTCTCATCCGTTTAGGCCTTATTCGGCTCTTATAAGGCCTAGTTCCGGCCAGTAAGGGCTGAAGGTTTGACTTTTGGTTAAATTTTCTAATTAAGATTAGAAACAAGTTTAATTAGTAGTAATTATACATAAAAACTATGTAATACTACTTTCAGCTCTTGAAAACTGTATTTTCCTCCTGTTTGAACCCTATTC
This sequence comes from Agave tequilana, assembly GCA_038442645.1. Taxonomy (NCBI): domain Eukaryota; kingdom Viridiplantae; phylum Streptophyta; class Magnoliopsida; order Asparagales; family Asparagaceae; genus Agave; species Agave tequilana. The sequence continues at coordinate 40,133 of JAVJIF010000933.1, forward strand.
GGCTCTTATAAGGCCCAGTTCAGGCTAATCGGAGCTGAAAGTTTGACTTTTGGTCAAACTCCTAATATGTATTAAAAATAAAGTTAATTAGTAGTAATTGTACAAAGAAACTATGTAATACCCTTTAAGGGCCTTGAGAATCAAGTCCCTATTTGGCTCTCCTAAGGCCTAGTCTATGCTAATCCGGGCTGAAAGTTTGACTTCTGATCAAACTTCCAAATTAAGAATAGAAACAAGTTTAATTAGCAGTTGTTATATATAGAAACAATGTGATACTACTCCCGGCTCTTGAAAATCATTTTTTCTCCCTGTTTGGGCCCTATTCGGCTCTTATAAGGCCTAGTTCCAGCCAATCATCGTTGGAAGTTTAACTTTCAGTCAAACTTCCAAACTAAGATTAGAACAAGTTTAATTAGTAGTAATTATACATAACAACTATGTCATACCACTTTTGGCTCATGAAAACCTCGTTTTCTCCCCGTTTGGGCCTAATCGGCTTTTATAAATAAGGCCAAGACAGGCCAATCAAGGCTGGAAGTTTGATTTTTGGTCAAACTTCCCAAATAACTCTATAAACAAGGTTAATTAGTAGTAATTATATGTAGAAACTATATAATGCCACTTTCAGCTCTTGAAAACCATGTTTTCCTCCTCTTTGGGTCCTATTCGGCTCTTTATAAGTCCTGCTGAAGTTTGAATTTTGGTCAAACTTCCTCATTAAGATTATAAAACGTTTAATTAGTAAGATTTATGCATAAATATTATGTAATACTTCTCTCAGCTCTTAAAAAGTGCATTTTCTCCCCGTCTAGACCTTATCCGGCTCTTATAAGGTCTCAGACCAATCGAGACTGAAAGTTTGACTCTGTAATATCACTTTCAGCTCTTGAAAATCATGTTTTCCTCTTGTTTGTGTCCTATTTGGCTCTTATAAGGCCTAGTTCTGGCTAATCGAGGCTGAAAGTTTAACTTTTGGTCAAACTTACAAATTAAGAATAAAAACAAATTAGTTAGTTGTAGTTGTTTATACATAGAACCTATGTGAACTACTCCCGAATCCTGAAAACCATGGTTTCTCCCCGTTTGGGCCCTATACGGCTCTTATAAGACCTGGTTCAGGCCAATCGGGGCTGAAAGTTTGAATTTTGGCAAAACTTCCGAATTAAGACTTGAAACAAATTTAAGTATTAGTAATTACACATAAAATCAGTAATAATTGTACATAGCACTATGTAATACCTTTTACGACCCTTGAAAATCTTATTTTCCTCCCGTTTAGTTACTATCGGCTCTTATAAGGTGTAGTTTAGGCCAATCGAGGCTGAAAGTTTGATTTTTAGTAAAACTTTCCAATTAAGACTAGAAACTAGTTTAATTAGTAATAATTGTATATAGAAACTATACAATAACACTCTCAGCCCTTGAAAAACATGTTTTCTCCCGTTTGGGCCCTATTCGGCTCATATAAGGTCTAGTTCAGGCTAATTGGGGCTGAGAGTTTGACTCAATGTAAAACTTCTCAATTAAGACTAGAAACTAGTTTAATTAGTAGTAATTATACATAAAAACTATGTATTATTACTCTAGGCTCTTGAAACCTCATTTTCTCCCTGTTTGAGCCTTAATCGACCATTATAAGGTTTTGTTCAGGCTAATCGGGACTGAAAGTTTCACTTTTGGTAAAACTTCTCAATTAAAACTAGAAACTAGTATAATTTGTAGTAATTATACATAAAAATTATGTATTGCTACTCCTGACTTTTGCAAACTGTACTTTCTCCACGTTTGGACCCTATTAGGCTATTATAAGGCCTTTTTCAGTCCAATAGGGGCTAAAAGTCTCAGTTCTGGTCAAACTTCCCCATTAACACAAGAAAAAAGATTAATCAATAGAAATTGTAAATAGAACTATGTAATACCATTTTCGGCCCTTGAAAATCATGTTTTCCTCCCGTGTGGTCCCTATTCGGCTCTTATAAGGTCTACTTCAGGCCAATCGGGGCTGAAAACTTGACTTTTAGTAAAACTTCTCAATTAAGACTAGAAAGTATTTTAATTAATAGTAATTATACATAAAAACTATGTTTACTATTCTCAGCTCTTGAAAACCTCGTTTTCTCCCTGTTTGGGCCTAATCGGCTATTATAAGGCCTAGTTCACGCCAATCGGGGCTCAAAGTTTGACTTTTGGTCAAACTTTCCAATTAACACTATAAACAAGATTAATGAGTATTAATTGAACATAAAAACTATGTAATACTGTTTACGACCCTAGAAAATCATGTTTTCCTCCCGTTTGGTCTCTATTCGGCTATTATAAGGCCTAATTCAGGCCAATCGGAGATGAAAGTTTGACTTTTGATTAAACTTAAAAATAAGTTTAATTAGTAGTAATTATACATAAAAACTATGTCATTCTACTCCCGGCTCTTGAAAACTTCGTTTTCTCCTTGTGTGGGCTTTATTCGGCTCTTATAAGGCCTAGTTCAGACTGATAGGGGCTGAAAGTTTGACTTTTGGCCAAACTTTTCAATTAACACTTAAAATAAGGTTAATTAGTACTAATTGCACATAAAAACTATGTAATACCACTCTCAGCACTTGAAAACCTTATTTTCTCCCGTTTTGGTCCTATTCCGCTCTAATAAGGCCTAGTTCAGGCTAATAAGACAGAAGGTTTGACTTTTGGTCAAACTTTATAATTAAGACTAAAAACAAGTTTAATTAGTGGTAATTATATATAAAAACTATGTCATACTATTCTTGGCACTTGAAAACCTCGTTTTCTCCCCGTTTGGGCCCTAATCGACTCTTATAAGGCTTACTCAGGCCAATCGGGGCTGGAAGTTTTTAACTCTTGGTTAAACTTTTCAGTTAAAACAAAGTCAATTAGTAGTAATTGAACATAGAAATTATGTAATACCATTCATGGCCCTTGAAAACCATGTTTTCCTCCTGTTTGGTCCCTATTCGGCTCTTATAAAGCCTAGTTCAGGCCAATCGGGGCTGAAAGTTTGTCTTTTGGTAAAACTTCCACATAGTTTTTATGTAAATTTACTACTAATTTTATATGTTTCTAGTCTTAATTAGGAAGTTTGACCAAAAGTAAAACTTTCAGCCCTGATTGGCCTAAACTAGGCCTTATAAGAGTCGAATAAGACCCCAAATGGGAGGGGAAAACAAGGTTTTCAAAAGCCGTGAGTAGTATTACATAGTTTTTATGTACAATTACTACTAATTAACCTTATTTCTAGTGTTAATTAGGAAGTTTGATCTAAAGTAAAACTTTCAGCCTAATTGGCTTGAAATAGGCCCTATAAGAGCCAAATAGGCCCCAAACGGGGAAAAATGCAGTTTTAAGAGTCGTGAGTTGTATTACATAATTTTTATGTATAATTACTACTATTAAACTGGTTCTACTCTTAATTGTGAAGTTTGATCAAAAGTCAAACTTTCAGCCCCGATTGACCTGAACAAGTCCTTATAAGAGCCGAATATAGCCCAAACGAGGGGAAAATGTGGTTTTAAAGTGATGATAGTAGTATTACATAATTTCTATGGTCAATTACTACAAATTAAAGTTGTTTCTCATCTTAATCTGGAAGTTTGACCAAAAGTTAAATTTAGCCCCGATTGGCCTGAACTAGGCATTGTAAGAGCCAAATAGGCCACAAAAAGGGAGAAAGCATGTTTTCAAGAGCCGAGAGTAGTATCACATATTTTTTATATATAATTATTACTAATTAAACTTGTTTTTATTCCTAATCAGGAAGTTTGATTAAAAGTTAAACCTTCAGCCCCAACTGGCCTGAACTATACATTAAAAAAACCAAATCGGGTCCCAACGAGAGAAAAATATGATTTTCAAGAGCTGTGAGTGGTATTTATTAGCTTCTATATGTAACTACGACTAATTAACCTTGTTTCTAGTGTTAATTAAAAGTTTGACCAGAAGACAAATTTTTAACCCTGATTGGCCTGAACTAGGCCTTATAAGAGCTGAATACGATCAAAACAGGGAGAAGACGAGGTTTTTAAGAGCCGAGAGTAGTATTAAAAAGTTTTTATGTATAACCACTATAAATTAAACTTTTTTCTATTCTTAATTTGAAAATTTGAAACTTTTAGCCCTGATTGGCCTTATAAGAGTCGAAAGGGACTAAACGGGAGGAATGGTTTTCAAGGTTCGTGAATGGTATTACATAGTTATTATATACAATTACTACAGTTAACCTTGTTTTTAGTGTTAATTGGGAAGTTTGATCAAGAGTCAAACTTTTAGCCCTGCTTGGCCTGAACTAGGTGTTTAAGAGCCGAATAGGGACAAAATGGGAGGAAAACATAGTTTTCAAGGGCTATAAATGATATTACATAGTTTACATGTACAATTATGACCAATTAACCTTATTTCTAGTGTTAATTGTGTAGTTTGACTAAAAGTCAAACTTTTAGCCCTATTTGGTCTGGAGTAGACCTTATAATATTACAGCCGAATAAGGTACAAACAGGGAAAAACAAGGTTTCCAAGAGTAAGGAGAAGTAATACATAGAATTATATATAATTATTACTAAATAAACTTGTTTCTCGTCTTAATTTGAAGTTTTACTAAAAGTCAAACTTTCAGCGCCGATTGGCCTGAACTAGGCTTTATAAGAGCCGAACAGGGACCAAACGAGAGAAACATGATTTTCAAAGGCCATGAATGGTATGACATAGTTTCTATATACGAAGGCGATTAGCCTTAGATAGTGCTTTGGCTCTTGATTTGCGGCTAAAAGCTTTGGAAACGCCCATGGGCGCTGAAGCTGCATAAGCAATGCTATCAGCACTTAGGGACAATTCCTTAGCTCCGCTGCGAAGAGCGAGCTTAATACTTGAAGGACTAGGGAACGAAGCACGCTGTGGTGCTTTGGTTCCAGCTTCGCGGCTAAGAACCTCATGCGTACACTATAGTATAGTAGCTTCGCCCTATAAGAGCCGATTAGGGCCCAAACGGGGAGAAAATGAGGTTTTCAAGAGCCGAGAGTAGTATGACATAGTTTTTATGTATAATTACCACTATTTAAACTTATTTTTAGTTTTAATTATGAAGTTTGATAAAAAGTCAAACCTTCAGTCTTATTAGCGTGAACTAGGCCTTATTAGAGCAGAATATGACCAAAACGGGAGAAAACAAGGTTTTCAAGTACTTAGAGTGGTATTACATAGTTTTTATGTATACTAATTATTAACCTTATTTCTAGTGTTAATTGGGAAGTTTAACCAAAAGTGAAACTTTCAGCCCCTATTAACCTGAACTAGGACTTATAAGAACCGATATAAACCCAAACAGGGAGAAAAACGAGGTTTTCAAGAGATGAGAGTAGAATAACATAGTTTTTATGTTTAATTACTACTAATTAAACTTATTTCTAAGTTTGACCTAAAGTCAAACTTTCATCCCCGATTAGCCTGAATTAGGCCATATAAGAGCCGAATAGGGACCAAACGGGAAGAAAACATGGTTTTCAAGCGCCGTGAATAGTATTACAAAGTTTCTATGTACAATTACTACTAATTAACTTGTTTATGGTGTTAATGGAGAAGTTGATCAAAAGTCAAACTTTCAGCTCCGATTGGCGTGAATTAGGCCTTATAATAGCCGATTAGGGCTCAAAACAGGGAGAAAAAGAGGTTTTTAAGAGCAGAGAGTAGTAATATATAGTTTTTATGTATAATTATTACTAATATTAACTAGTTTCTAGTCTTAATTTTGAGAAGTTTTTACCAAAAGTCAAACTTTTAGCCCCGATTGGCCTGAAGTAGGCCTTATAAGAGCAAATAGGGACCAAACGGGAGGAAACATGATTTTCAAGGGCCGAGAATGGTATTACATTGTTCTATGTATAATTTCTGTTGATTAATCTTTTTCTCGGTTATTTGGAAAGTTTGACTAGAACTGAAACTTTTAACCTCTATGGCCAGAAAAGGGCCTTACAAGAGCCTAATAGGGTCCAAACGGGGATAAAATACAGTTTTCAAAAGTCAGGAGTAGTAATATATAGTTTTATGTATAATTACTAATAATTATACTAGTTCTAGTCTTAATTGAACTTTCAGTCCCGATTAGCTTGAACAAGACCTTATAATGACCGATTAAGGCCCAAACGGGGAAAAAACGAGGTTTCAAGAGCCGAGAGTAGAATACATAGTTTATGTATAATTACTAAATTATTTTCTAGTCTTAATTGAGAAGTTTTACCTAAAGTCAAACTTTCAGCTCGATTAGCCTGCACTAGACCTTATATGAGCTGAATAGGGCCTAAACGGGAGAAAATCATGGTTTTCCAAGGGCTGAGAGTGGTATTGCATAGTTTCTACATACAAATTATTACTAATTAACCTTGTTTCTAATTAATTGAAAAGTTTGATCAAAAGTTAAACTTTCAGCCCTGATTAGCCGGAACTAATACATATAAGAGCCGAATAAGGTCCAAACAGGGGAGACAATACAGTTTTCAAAAGCCGGGAGTAGTAATACATAGTTTTATGTATCATTACTACTAATTAAACTAGTTTCTAGTCTTAATTGAGAAGTTTGACTGAAAGTCAACTTTCAGCCCGATTGGCCTGAACTAGGCCTCATAAGAGCCGAATATGGAGCAAACGGGAGAAAACATGGTTTTCAAAGGCCGTGAATGGTTTTATATAGTTTTATGTACAATTATAACTAATTAGACTTGTTTTTATTCTTATTTTGGAAGTCTGACAAAAATTCTAACTTTCTACCCGATTAGCCAGAACTAGGCCTTATAATAGCCAAATAGGGTCCAAACTTAAGGAAAACATGGTTTTCAAGTGGTGAGAGTGATATTACATAGTTTTTATATACAATTACTGCTAATGAACCATGTTTCTAGTGTTAATTGGGAAGTTTGAGTAAAATCAAACTTTCAGCCCTGGTTAGCCTAAACTAAGCATTATAAGAGCCGAATAGGGCTCAAACGGGTGAAAATACAGTTTTCAAGAGCCCGGTAGTGTTTCATAGTTTTTTGTATAATTACTACTAAGTAAACTTGTTTAAGGCTTATTAGGAAGTTTGACCAAAAGTCAAATTTTATAAGGCATATTAGGGCCCAAAACGGGAAGAAATATGGTTTCAAGTGTTGAGAGTGGTATTACATAGTTTCTATGTACAATTTACTACTACCTAACTGTTTGTAGTGTCATTAGGAAGTTTAACCAAAAGTCAAACTTTCAGCCATGATTAGCCTGAAAAAGTTATTATATGAGCTGAATAGGACCCACAAGGGGAGTAGTAGTACATAGTTTTTAGGTATAATACTATTAATTAAACTTGTTTCTTGTCTTAATTGGAAATTTTGGCCAAAGTAAACTTTCGCCCTGATTGGCCCTAACTAGGCCTTAAGAGCCGAATAGGGCAAAAACGGGGAAAAAAACAGGATTTTAAGAGCCTGGAGTAGTATCACATAGTTTTATGTATAACTATTACTAATTAAACTTGAAATATTTTAATTTGAAAGTTTGACAAAAAGTCAAACTTTTAGCGCCGATTGAGTTGAATTCGGCCATATAAGTGCCAAATAGCATCCAAACCCTAGGAAAACATGGTTTCAAGAGCTGAGAGGGGAGTTACGAAGTTTCTATGTACAATTACTATAATAATCTTGTTTCTAATCCTAATTAGGAAGTTGAGCCAAAAGTCAAACTTCAGCCCTCATTGGTCAGAACTAGGCCTTACAAGAGTTAAATAGGGTCTAAACTAAAGTAAATCATGGTTTTCAAAAGCTGAGAGTGGTATAACATAGTTTCTATGTACAATTACTACTAATTAATCTTGTTTCTAGTGTTAATTAGGAAGTTTGACCAAAAGTCAAAATTCAGTCCCGATTGCCTGAAGTAATCGTATAATAGGCGAAAGCAGCCTAAACGGAAGAAAATGTGGTTTTCAAGAGCTGGAGTAGAATTGATAGTTTTATGCATAATTACTATAAATTAAACTTGTTTCTATTCTTAATTGAAAGTTTGATAAAAAAAGTCAAACTTTCGACCCTGATTGACCTGTCTAGGTCATGTAAGAGCTGAGTAGGACTAAACGGGAGGAAAACATGCTTTCAAGGGCCGTGAATGGTATTACATTATTTTTATGTATAATTAATACTGATAACTTGTTTCTAATGTTAATGGGAAGTTTGACCAAAAGGCAAGTTTTCAGCCCCCATTGGGCTTAGCTAGGCCTTATAAGAGCCGAATAGGGTCCAAACTGGGAGGAAAATGCGATTTTCAAGAGCGGGAGTAGTATTACATAGATTTTATATATAATTACTACGAATTAAACTTATTTCTAATCTTAATTAGAAAGTTGTAGTAAAAGTCAGTCTTCAGTCCTTATTGGTCTGAAATAGGCCTTATAAGAGCCGAGTAGGGCCCAAACTGGAGGAAAACATGGTTTTCAAGAGCTGAGAGTGAGATTACATAGTTTTCGTGTACAATTTATACTAATTAACTTTGTTTCTAATATTTATGGAATCATGATCAAAAGCATAAATTTCAGCCTCAATTGGCCTGAACATGAAGTATAAGAGCCGAATAAGGCACAAAAGGGGAGAAAATATGTTTTTTAAAGAGCCGATAGGAGTAGTACCTAAATTATATATATAGTTTATAGTAAATAAACTTATTTTCAAGTCTTAATTGGTAAGTTTTATCAAAAGTTAAACTTTCAGCCCCGATTGGCCTGAGCTAGCCTTATAAGAGCCGAATAGGGACAAAACGAGAGGAAATTATGGTTTTCAAGGGCTTTGATGGTATTATAGATTATATATAATTATTACTAATTAACCATGTTTCTTATGTAATAAGAAATTTGACCAAAAGTCAAACTTTCAGCCCGATTGACCGAACGATGCTTATAAGAGCCGAATTAAGGCTCAAACGGGGAAAAAACAAGATTTTCAAGAGCCGGGAGTCATAATACATAGTTTTTATATATTATTACAACTAATTAACCATGTTTCTAGGTTAATTGGGAAGTTTGAGCTAAAATCAAACTTTCAGCCTTGGTTAGCCTACACTAAGCCTTATAAGAGCCGAATAGGGCTCAAACAGGTGAAGATGCAATTTCAAGAGCCCGGAGAAGTGTTACATAATTTTTGTATAATTACTACTAAGTAAACTTGTTTAAGGCATAATTAGGAAGTTTGACCAAAAGTCAAATCTATAGGTATATATTAGGGCCTAAACGGGAAGAAAATATGGCTTTAAGTGTTGAGAGTGGTATTACATAGTTTCTATGTAGAATTTATGCAAATTAATCTTGTTTCTAGTTTTTATTTGGAAGTTTGGCAAAAGTCAAACTTTCAGCTCTGATTGGACTGAACTAAGCTTTATATAGCGAATAGGATCCAAACAGGGAGAGAATGCGGTTTTTTCAGGAGCCTTGGGTTGTATTATATATTGTTTATGTACAATTACTACTAATTAATCTGGTTTTAGTCTAAATGGAAGTTTGACAAAAATTTAAACTTTTATCCCCGACTGCCTTAACTAGCCTTTAGAACCTATTAGAGACCATAAGGGAAGGAATGAGGTCTAGAGCCGGGAGTATTATTACATAGTTTCTATATATAACTACTACTAATTAAACTTTTTGTATTCTTTATTTGGAGGTTTGACCAAAGTCAAACTTTCAGTCTTGGTTGGCCTGAACTAGGCCATATCAGAGCCGAACAAGGCTCACACGGGAAGAAAACATGGTTTTCAAAAGCAAGTGAGCGAAATTACATAGTTTTTATGTACATTTACTAGAAATTAACATGATTTCAAAGTCAAACTTTTAGTTCCGATTGATCAGAATATGCCTTATAAGAGCCGAATAGGGCCTAAACAGGGAGAAACTGAGGTTTTCAATATCGGGGGTAGAATTACATAGTTTTATATATAGTTACTAAATTAATCTTGTTTCTATTCTTAATTAGTAAGTTTGATCAAAAGTTAAACTTTCTGCCTCGATTGCCCTGAACTCAGCTTTATAAGAGCCGAATAGGGCCCAAACAGAGGGAAAACGAGGTTTTTCAAGAGCTGAGAGTAGTATTACATAGATTTTATGAACTTCTAATTAACCTATTTCTAGTATCGCATAGTTTTTATGTAAAATTACTACTAATTAAACTTGTTTCTATTCTTAATCGGAAAGTTTGACCAAAAGTCAAAACTTTAGCCCTGATTGGCCTGAACCACACATTATAAGAGCTGATTAGGGCCCAAATGCGAGGAAAACATGGTTTCAAGTGCTGATAGTGGTATTACATAGTTATTATAATCACTGCTAATTAACCTTATTTCTAGTGTTAATTGAAAGTTTGACCAAAAGTCAAACCTTCAGTCCTGATTGCCTGAAATACACATTATAAGAGCTGAATAGGGTCTAAATCGGAGGAAAAACATGGTCTTCAGTGCTGAGAGTGATATTACATAGTCTATGTACAATTACTGTTAATAAACCTTATTTTACTGTTAATTAAAAGTTGACCAAAAGTTAAATTTTAGCCCTGATTGGTCTGAACTAGGCAATTGTAAGAGCCAAATAGGCCACAACAGGGAGAAAGCATGATTTTAAAGAGTGAGAATAGTATCACATACTTTTATGTATAATTATTATAATTAAACTTGTTTCCTTCCTAATCGGGAAGTTTGACCAAAAGTCAAATCTTCAGCCCCAATGGCCAGAACTATGCATTATAAGAACCAAATCAGGTCCCAACGAGAGAAAAGCATGGTTTTCAAGTGCCATGAGTGGTATTAAATAGTTTCTATATGCAATTATGATTAATTAACCTTGTTTCTAGTGTTAATTGAAATTGACCAAAAGGCAAACTTTTAACCCTGATTGGCCTGACTAGACGTTAATATTAAAGGCGAATAAGTACAAACAGAAAAATAAGGTTTCCAACAGCAAGGAGAAGTAATAATAGGTTATATATAATATTACTACATTAAACTTGTTTCTCGTCTAATTGGGTGTTTACTAGAAGTCAAACTTTTAGTCCCGATTGGCCTGAACTAGACTTATAAGAGCCGAATCGGGACCAACGAGAGGAAAAACATGATTTTCAAGGGCCATGAATGGTATTACATAGTTTCTTTGTACAATTACTACTAATTAACTTGTTGCTAGTGTTAATTGGAAAGTTTGACCAAGAGTTAAACTTTTCAGCCCCGATTGGCCTGGGGAAGCCTTATAAGAGCCGAATAGGGCGCAACGGGGAGAAAATGAGGTTTTTAAGAGCGAGAGTAGTATGACATAGTTTTATTTATGTATAATTACCACTAATTAAACTGTTTTAGTCTTAATTATAAAGTTTGACCATAGTCAAACCTTCAGTCTTATTAGCCTGAACTAGGCCTTATTAGAGCCAAATGGATCAAAAATGGAGAAACCAAGATGTTCAAGTGCTAAGAGTCGTATTACATAGTTTTTATGTACAATTAGTACTATTAACCTTATTTCTTGTGTTATTGGAAAGTTTGACCAAAAGTCAAACTTCAGCCCCTATCAGCCTGAACTAGGCCTTATTAGAGCCGAACAAGACCAAATAGGAGAAAACGAGGTTTTCAAGAGCCGGAGTAGAATGACATAGTTTTTATATATAATTACTACTAATTAAAATTATTTCTATGTTTGACCAAAGCAATCTTTCATCTCCGATTGGCCTGAACTAGGCCTTATAAGAGCCAAATAGAGACCAAACGGGAGGAAAACAGTTTTCTAGGGGCCGTGAATAGTATTACATAGTTCTATGTACAATTAGAAATAATTAATCTGTTTCATAGTGTTAATTGGGGAGTTTAACCAAAGTCAAACTTTGAGCCCGATTGGCGTGAACTAGGCCTTATAATAGCCGATTAGGGCCTAGGCGGGGAGAAAATGAGGTTTTCAAGAGCCGAGAGTAGTAATACATAGTTTTTATGTATATTACTTCTATTAAACTACTTTCTAGTCTTAATTGAGAAGTTTTACTAAAAGTCAAGTTTTCAGCCCTGATTGGCCTGAAATAGGTCTTATAAGAGCCGAATAGGACGAAACGGGAGGAAAATATGATTCTCAAGGACCGAGAATGGTATTACATAGTTCTATGTATACAATCTATTGATAACCTTTTTTCATGTGTTAATTGGGAAGTTTGACAGAACTGAAACTTTTAGGCCTTTCTGGCCTGAAAAGGGCCTTATAGCCTAATAGGGTCCAAAGGGGAGAAAACACAGTTTTCAAATGTCAGAAGTAGTAATACATAGTTTTATGTGTAATTACTACTAATTATACTAATTTCTAGTCTTAATTGAGAAGTTTTACTAAAAGCAAAACACCAGTTTTCAAGCGCCGAGAGTAATAATACATGATATTTATGTATAATTATACTATTTAAACTAGTTTCTAGTCTAATTGCACATAGAAACTATGTAATACCATTCACGACTCTTGAAAACCATGTTTTTCTCCTGTTTGGTCGCTATTCGGTTTCTTTATAAGGCCTACAGGCCAATAGGAG